>JANHFX010027855.1:8123-59304 GCA_027560015.1 Chloroceryle amazona
AAAAAAAAAAAAAAAAAAAAAAAAAAAAAAAAAAAAAAAAAAAAAAAAAAAAAAAAAAAAAAAAAAAAAAAAAACAACCAAACCACCAACCAAACCACAAAACAACAACAACAAAAAACAGGTGAGGAATTGGCTCACCCAGTTCAACAAATCCTTCTCTTAGACCACACAGCTTTAAGCAGCAGGTATCCCATTATTCCCTACTGTACTGGTGTCCTCTATGTACTTTTTTTCATCAGTACCGTGAGAGACTGAGCTCTATGGCTGACACTTCACAACAGACGCTACAGTTATGCACTCACCCATAAAACTAAATCAAACTTGGGAACTTAATTAGTCATTTAATAACTAATCTTAAACTAAATGTATGTTGACTTTGGAAGTACATTTGCATCCGTTGGTATTACCAAGAACACACATAAATTTACCAGCTGTGGGTGTATCTGAATATCAAAATAAATGGGCAGACATCTTAAAAATCACCTTTTTTTTTTTCTAACTGTTGAAAGAGAAGGTAGTCCTTTGTTACGGTATTAGCTAAACATACTGTAAAAACACAACTCCTTAAACCAATTACCCTGCTATCTGGGAACTAGGAGAGGGTCTCCTGTACCTGCAGATTAGAAAGGTGTGTCCCTGTGAACATTCTCACTTCTTTCCCAGCCTTTTAGAAACTTTTTTTTAGGAGTTTCAATTCCTACAGAGATGGGAAAAAAACCCAGAAAATTGGCCTGGCTGATCTTGTTTCTCAATTATTTTTATTTTCCCTCCCAGTTTAGCTTTCTAATATAGAGACAAAGAAAGTCTCAGAGTTATGAATGTTTTGGTCTCTCCCAGAGAGAAGAAACTGTCAGGACCTTAAGTTTCCTTTAGGTGCATGCTGTTTCCATGGGTTTCTTTTCATTGTAAAACAAGAGAGAATAAAAATTCAAATAGTGTTCTTCACTGGATTTTTTTTGAGTGTTCTATGTAAATACACCTGCATTTTCCTACATCAGAATAGAATCTGACCTACAAATTTGACCTGCTATCCAAATTAAAATAATGCTACTTTTTTTTTTTGGCACAGAAATTGAATGACAATTTTAATTTATTGTACAATATTTTTTTACTGATAATCAGGACTTTTTTTTTTCCCACTGATTTAATTGTTAACTTTATCTTGCACTCGTAACACAAAGCAGCCATAAATCCAAATTACTCAGCCAGTTAAACCAAGTTTATAGTTACTCCTGTGCCAGCAAACAGGCCTGAAGCAACTACAATGCGTCAGTGAATATGGGTTTCGATGTGGACTGATGTCACTGTTCTTATAAAAAGAAAGTACGCATATAAATTTTGACTTACATTTTTTACATATTTTATTTAATATGAATTTGCAAAAGGAAAATTACTCAGTTTATATGCAACTGGCTTTAAACGATCAGTGACAGAATTGTGTTTTGGAATAAATTAGAATTAAACATACTTTATTTTGCTGACACACAGAGAAAAATACTGATTGGGAAAAATAAAAAGAAAAAAAACCACAATAAATCTTCTATTAAGATTTCATTTTTTCCAATTAGAAACCAAAAGTGATGGTTGGGATCCAAATGTAACCTTGGACAATATTAACATGATTTAGTGGAGTGAGATTTTCTCAACTGATTGTTTAATTATACTTTGTTTTTAAAAAATTTAATGTTACTCATCACATCTTATGTCAAAAAAAAATATTTTAGTAAATCCAGGAAAACCACTGATTTTCATTTCTTTGGTAACAATTCAGTGCTATGGAAGTTAAAAAAAAAAAAAAAAAAGAAAAAGAAAAAGAAACAAGACCTTTTAAATAGCTGAATTTTCTGAATACCTGCATGAGATAAGCAGAGATAAATCCTATCAGAAAAGAACTGCCGTTTGTTTGTCTGAATAATAAAGAGTTAGCGTTGATGTTTCTCTTTTTTTACACTTTCAGTCCTAATTCAGCCCCAGGTTTGCTGTATAACTGTCGAGTTTGTTTCCATCTGCCTCCATTTCCTGCTCTGTAGAAGGGTATTAATGGTATGCATTATCAGGAGGAGTACAGCTATTTTCACACTTAACCAAATATTTGTAAAAGTGCTGGAGACTTGTTGGTTAACCTGCTATAAAAGGGTAACAATAAAGTGTCCTCTTTATATTCACCTGCAGCTAGGCAAGCTTTTTAGTCTGTTCCTGAATCAGGTATAAGCACTTGATTTTTATCAACAATTGGACATTGTTTTAATTCCTTGATAAACCATGCAGATGAATTCAGAAAACTGTAAGTCACTGATCAGTCTCAAACAAAATACTGATCCAGGTCACTAGATTAGGCATGTTAGAAGCAAGTGAAAATGCAGTTCAGTTTCACCCGATTATATTCTTCAGCAAGCCAGCAATTAACGCACATTAAAAAAAAAGTAATTGTAATTATGAAAAAAATGTTTGTATATGCAAATGCAAGACTGTAATTTCTGTAATTGTACATCTGAACAATCACTCCCAGCGAGGGGACTTCTGTACTTCCTGGACATTCAGGAAGCTGTGCTTTCCATGGAAGCAGCTATATGTGTCATCCATAACTTTTCACAGGATAACTTTATGGTTCCAAGGCAGGCTTTTACAGTTTGATTCTAATATGTTTAGTTACTTCTCTTGACTTTTTTTAAAAATTTTGTTTTAACTGAATTGTCTCCATAAAGCCCTATTTGCAAAACAAATACACTTTTTTTGTGTAGAACACCATGCTTACTTTTTTGCTACATTTTCCTCATTAATGACTAAAATATGTTTACATTTTTTATCTTATTTAATTGTTCTTAATTTAGGTCTGACTCCCTTCATTGGTTTATTCTGGTTCAGTGGCTACGTTAATTTCTTCAGAAAGAACTGTGTTTGCTTTCCTGCTGCCTATGCAAAGGAGTCTTGTGTTTGAAGGTGCAAATAAAACAAAGACAAACTACTTCTTATCTTTAGAGAAGGCATCACGGGAAAACAGATCCTTTCTGGTGAATAATGAGAACTGGCATTACTATTTTCCTCTAAGAGGTGAAAGACTGATGCTTTAATTCTACCTTTACTTAATTGCCAACACTTTGGCATTAAGAAAGTAAGATTTTGAAGAGGAAATTCCTATGCTATTTTAACTGCTTGTTTGCCAAACCTTTTCTTACTAGTTCTAGAACTCCTTTGGGATCAAAATCCCAGCCACACTGAAACATATCAAAGCTTCATATGAAGCTAAAAGCAAGCTAGATGGAAGGATTTGTTTTCTCTGGTATCAACTGGACATAGGTCATGGAACTCCTGTACAACCACCCGGTGAGTAATTTTCAGAAGGTAATTTGAACCCATACTGAGAAAGGAGTACAAGCTGGTTAATACGAGTTTCTGCCGGTGATGGACCTTGTTTCCTAAACACTTCTGTGGTAACAACAGCAACAGTCCTCATAAAACAAGTACCATACTGGCTGGCATATTCACTGCTGCTTTGCTTAAAACTGTTCAAAGCTGAGGTACCACGAAAAACCCTTAGACAGCATTGCATATACAGTGTAGAAAATGGCCTTGAGAAATGAGTATTTTCCACAATTATCCAAAGATGACAAAGGTTTAGATCTTAACACCGCACTACTACTAATTGGCCAAGTGCGGCTCATAGAGTTTATTTGCAAAATAATTATTATCTTGCTGCACAGGTTTTGAAGAAAAAACAGCATAGATGGAAGTCAAGTAACAGAAGTAGGTCAACTGATAGTTAATCTTATTAACATGTTGTGTATGTACGTGTAGACACGTGAAGGCTAGAACTGCAATAACATAGTTTAAAAAAAAAAATAAATCACAGTAGGTAGACCATATTACTTTGGAAAGCTATACAATCTGCAGGAACTGCAGGAATTATTTGAGGTACTTGGAAACCTAACTTTCCTGACACACAGACACCACCCCACCCTTTTTTTTTTTTTTTAAAAGCATTAAGTATCTTTACAATAAGTTACTAATCAAAGTCCAGATTGCTTTGATGTTGTTTGACACAGCTATAGCTATTTTTAAGTTTAATTGCTTCCCACCAACCCATATTTTCCTGTAACATTTTCATATTGAAAATTTTAAAAGTAAGCAGTTGTTATGCTTTATAGTAACTCCTTATGTAGTTTTGCTAAACAAGGTTTCAGACTGCCTATTATTATTATGCACAGAGAAGTTACGGAGGAAAAAGGCATTAAAAAAAAAGGTTACTTAGTCCGTTTCCTATGAAAAAATGTCTGTCTAGGACAATATTCCACATTGCCAGGCTTTTTTTTGCTACCATTTTGCTTATGTGTCTGTTTTGTTAGACTAAGTTTCCTTTTCTTACAATCTTTTCTAGAAAGATTTTGAAATATTTTAAATACTTTCAAACATGTATTTTCCACCTTCCAATATCCGTAGGCAGATTCCACTTTTCATGTGATTCTGTCCAGTTAGCCCTACTGTAGGCAAAGCATCCTCTCTAATAGTGTTACTGCATTGCTCCGGTCTTCTTGTGTTGCGACTGACTGCATAGCTGTCTATGCAGAGATACAGGTACTGCAGTACCTAAGAACACATAGAATATAGCAAGAACTTGTCCTTGAGGACTAAAAAGACTGTCTGTGAGACAAGATGCTCCTGTACCTGGACTAGACTAATACTGGCTTTTTTTTTCTTTATTGTTACCTTGCTACCTAATCCCATAGATAACAAGTATCTGAATGCAGCTGGGTTCTAATTGCTTTTGGGGGAGTTGTAGTTCCATTTCTTTGTTTATTTTTTAAAGTCTACTTCAAGACCATCCTCCCTTATTCAAATTTTATGGGATGCACATTGTAAATATCTAAGGATTTTTTTTTTCCATTTTCATTTATTTTGTGCCTTTATTATTGGCTCTGGTTTTGTTTAATTTCTGCTTGTGTCTATATACACTACAAGTGTTAATGTTAACTATACCATAAGTGAAAACATTACCTTGTTTTTTTCTCTCCTTCCGTTGTTGCATCTTGAAAACAATCCTCTTCTCCGTCTCAGCGAACTTAGTTTTCTACTTAGCTACTCCAGCCTGATAAAGAGGATTTCCACACCTTTGAACACAGCAGGAATGCTGCAAGGTGCCTATTGTATAAAAAAAAAAAAGGAGACAACCTCTTCTTAAACTGGTTGTGCTGGGGGCAGGAGGTGGGAGAGAGAGAGAGTTATAACTTTAGCTTGCTGTTCAGGAGTGAGCAAGTTTTTCAGAAGTGATGCAAGAGCTCCGTGCTTTTGTGTCCTGCCGCATCCTGAGCTTTCCACGCTTGTTCCCAGGGAGACTGGCTTATCTAGAGAGTGCCAGGGCAGAAACTGGGAGGGTCAACCGGTAAACAGGTGAAGGTTCAGGCCTTGGAAACTGATGGGTTGGATTGCCCAATAATCTCTCAAAGAACAGCAGGAACAGCCAAGGTGGACTCCTCACCATAGCACATGTCATATATGTTGGCAACATATAGAGGTTTTTAATATGCTATTTTTTCTATGGCTTATAAACATGAAATAATTCTCTTCAAATTATTAAGTTACTCTGCTCTTGTTTCAGTAAAGTTGTGTGGGAAACAAACAGAAAGACAGATATTTTGTGTCTTACTTTTATTTTTTTTTTGGTTTTGCTTTGGTTTGGATTTTTGTGTGTGTGTGATTTTTTGGTTGGTTTTGGTTGTTTGTTTGTTTTTTTTTAATGTGTTTAGCCAATCTAAAGCTAGCATGTGCTCATTTGTGCTTCAGAAACTAGTGCACATCTTACCTATTCTGTTAAACATTAAGGTTGCAGGTCACATTTTTATATAGGTTTTCCTCAGACATTTTTGTGTGAGGTGGGAGATTCTAGGACATGTACCACTGGTGCCTGTACACATTTTTGTTCTTCTTCATGCCATGCATCTGTTAGGAGGAAATGGAAGAACTGAGATCTAACACAGCATTTCACACTCCACAGTAGACCAAATCTTGTTTATGCCCCACCACCAACTGCCTCTGTTATTCAAGTTGAAATAATACATGCATAAATCCCTAAAATATACTGCACTGTAAGCAGTGTTCATTATTCCTAAAGAAAAAAAAAAAAAGGGTTTACCTATTTGTAGGCCTCCAGGCTTGACTAGTAGGTATCAGTGGGGCTACAGGCTGTCCTGTGACCAGCTCTGCAGCTAACTGGAGCATCAAGCCTCATGGCCAGCAGTTCTTTCAAGCCACTTAGAAACAGTGGCCTGAAGAGCTATATATGGTTTGTGGATTTAGAACTTCCTGGCTAACAAGAGGGTTAAAAAATGGGCTACAAAGGTTGCATTTTTTTAAGAAAAGGCAGGAAATTTTATATGCTTTGGGGCCTTCAGGGCCATGCAAGCAGATGAATGTAAAAGGAGGTCATGGAATCATTGGAGTTGGAAGGCAGACTTGAAATATCTCCAGATAAGGAAACTCCACAATCCCCCTGGGCAGCCTGTTCCAGTGCTCTGTCGTCATCTTCACAGTAAAGCAGGTTTTCCTCATATTTAGATGGAACTTCCTATGTTCCAACTTGTGCCCATTGCCCCCTGTCCTGTCACTGGGCACCACTAAAAAGAGTCCAGCTCCATCCTCCTTGCACCCAGCCTTTAGATATTTATAGGCATTGCTGAGGTGTCCTCTCAGTCTTCTCTTCTCTAGGCTAAATAGTCCCAGTTGTCTCAACATTTCCTTGTAAGACAGATGGTATAAATTGCATATAAATGGAGACATTAAGGCTTTGGGATAAATACTGATAGATTTTAATAGTCAGTAGATGCAAGCTACAGCTTTTCATTCACCCAAAGATCTGACTTGGTTTGCTGTTGGAGACTGCCATCCTGCCCTCTACTTCCCTTCTCTCTCTGCCCATCCTGGTAGGTTTCTTTATGCAAAGAGGCTTCCCTGTTCATGCATTCTGTTTGTTAGCTGCTGCTTTCTTCCCTCCATTTTTCTTAACAAATCTACTATGAGAACTGAGGCTTTGATAGCTTGCTATTTATTATTTTGTTTTCCCACTCCTCTAAGGGTGAGACCTACTTTGTCTTCAAATTGCTTGAGGGTCTTGCTGAGGTACGTGCTGGCAAAAATTAAAAAACTGCAATTAAAAACAATCCTTAAATCAATTCTGAAAATTTATTTCTGAGAAAGCTACATTAAAACCAAAATTTCACCCCTAATATATAAAGTGACATAGCCCTGCATTGTTTGTGTATCATAGAAGGTGCTGTAGCTGGCATACCTCTAACTGTTGCGTTCAGCTCCACAAATGTAAAGTACAATTCTTTTTTTCTTTTTTTTCCTACAGGTTGTTCTTCCTACCCTGCAGGATGATTGTAGAGGACCTGCCTTTTAACCTCACTTGTGTGTGATGGGCTTCACAATATCACTGTTACATGGACCCAAGCAGCAAATCCCCAGTTGATCCATTTGGACCCTTCTCAAAATGTACTTTGATAATAAAACCCCACCTAGTAACACAAAAGGGAAACCTTCTCTCCGAGTGTGTTGTCAGTAAGAGAGAGGGTTTCAGAGCCCTCTTGATTTGTGTTTTGTTGTGAACTTCCACTAATTCCACTTTTCTCACTATATAAAAACATTTTAATATTAAATCTTAAGACTATTCATATGATCAGCTATACAACTACAGTGAGCACTCAGCTTCTCATAGACTGTGATGAAATGACAAGAATTAATACATAGAAAATAAATAGCAATAGCTAGCTCCTTCCAAAATCCAGTTTGTTTCTTCATTGTACCTGAAGCAAGATACCCCATTTTTAAAGGAATACAGTGTACCTTCATCCATATCAACAAAGGCTGACCTTATATATCTCAGTGTGGACCAGTATGCATGGCTTATAACTGACTGTTTCCTCTTGCTTTTAATCTGGTGGAACATCTTGATTAAAAGCACAAGTGTACGATTGCAAAGGTGCATTTTTGACCTTGATTGCAACACAGGTGAAGTACAGTTAATACCTGCAATGTGGTCCTGGCTTTACATTTGAAGAGTTGAAATTTCTAAGAGCAAACAGGGGCTCTGAGACAAGGGCCCCTTGCTGGGGGCACTGCCCTGAGGTGCGCTCCACCTGAACAACCCTTGCTGCAGTGAGAGCTGCTTTTGTGGTGGGTGGGGAATGCAGAGGGCTATAAAGTGAGACTGGAGAGACCTCTGCTTTATAACCTCAGGCATTTTTTCACAGTATAGATAAGGTCCCAGACATTTCTCTGACTGGAGCTGGAAGACCTTGCGGGCATGATGGGATCATTCTGGCACTGCACCACTCCAGGTTATGTTAAGCTTCTGACAAGTGGTGTACAACAGAGGAGTGGTGGTTGCTTTTCATATCATGAACAAATGTAAAAAATCCACAGGTGCTCAAACCAAAACCACTGTTGAAGACACTATGAATGATCGTTAAAAGGCTTGACTGAAGGTGGAGCTGGTCATTTAAGGGGCTAGATTAATGATCCTGCGAGGAGATATGTTAATTAAAGCCATAACAAAAAAAAATAGGCTATTTACAATATTTAAGTATTCTCCAGAAAAGTGTTTTGACTCAGGTCAAAATTAAGAACTTCAGTTTCATTTACCTTTTCCCACCTCCTTTTGTTTTCTGGCCAAAATCCTTAAGATTGCTTCAGTGTTCAGAAACGGGACTTTCAGAAGTCAAATATTCCCCATTTAATCCAAAAGCCCATCAGGTAATTGTGAAATGTAATCTTTTGTAATACAATGTAGATAATTCCTAAATACTGAAATAAACAGCATGGGATTTTGTCCACTTTTTCTCCCTAAAATTAATTTCTTGGTTGCTTCATTTGTCAGTACCAAGCTTTACCTAAGGTGAAAAAGGTTTCTAAAAATTACTCAGAGTAGAAACTGAAAAGCTATATATAAATATATATATGTGAAATAAATTATTTTTGCTGAATATGAAAAAGTGTTGCAGAGAGTACAAAAGACTTGCATGTTTGACTCCAAGAAAGACAATAGATAGATGAGAAAGAAAGAAAGAAAGAAAGAAAGAAAGAAAGAAAGAAAGAAAGAAAGAAAGAAAGAAAGAAAGGTTTAGTGCAAAACCTATTGCTATTCTAGTAGTTCAATACTACCTAGTGAAAAAGCTTTCCTGCATAAAGGTGAAAAAAAATATACATAATTGTACTGTGTTTCTTGTACTGTGTACAGTTGTTAAAGTTGGTATTCTGCTGAAAAAAATGGAAAGGATGAAAGTATGTGGGCTTCCCTCCACCTAACTCCTGACAGTAAATAGAAATTAATGATCAAAATGACAGCAGGAGATGTGAATTTTCTTATTCATTATTCAGTTTTACTTTGTTATATGAAAGGATAGATATACACACTATTTAAGATTATTTCAAAATGGAGCTATATGCCTAGAGAACAATGCATATTACCATTCCTATCATTGTAGATCCTTTGGCTGTTAGTCCTTAGATTATCAAACAACAGTTTTTATAAGATTAGTAAATTTACATTTCAAATGCATGTGCATGCTACTGCATGAATAAACTGACTGTATTACAAGAATCAGAACAATAACAACTGTAGACAATATTGGAAGGAGAGTTTGCTTTACTTTATGGGTGTGTGAGAGAAGAGTGAAATGGGATTTTGAGAGAAGGAGTTCTAACTTGGAATTTCTGCTTCCCCCAAAAACTGTTTTTAGCAATGTGATCAGAAACTTACTAGGATTAAAAAGCCAAAATTGCAAACCCTGATATACCTGAATAACTACGCTGAGTAATTCTGCTGACTTTCCCGGTCCTCCCTGCACCAGGCATTGCTCTCCTGCTTATACAGTGACAGGATGAGCTCCTTGGACCAGACTCCTGACTTTCCTTCCCAAGGTACTGAAAGTATGAAGGCCCACTGAGGCTCAATGGAGATGGACATGATTTGGCTCACCGAAAAAACCCCTATTCTGACAACAGAAAACTATTCTGACGACAGCAACTCACTGTTGTTTGGTTTGTTGTTGTTTGGTTGGTTGTTTTTTTCCACTGAAAAACGTAATCAAATCTGATAATCATCTCATTAACTCCAAGCAGGGGAGAAGAAATGGTATAACCGCATGGTATCCATTTAAAAGGCAGAATGAGGAAAATCTAATTTTTTCACTTGATACCTGAAAATACAGACTTCTGTGCATTGTCCCAGAGCTTTTACGAGAAAGCAAGACACAGTTGGTAAAGACTGAATCAGATTAGACAGCATCACGAGTTTTTAAAAATATGTATTTATCAATAGTGATGTGTCCAGTTAAATAGTAGTAATACTATTACTACTACTACTACTTAGTAGTAGTAAGTTCATCTAGTCGGGAACTAGATTAAACGAACACCACATGTAACCAATTCAAGGAAATGCAACTATACAAGGATTTAGTTGGAGCACAACAGACACATTGTTTTAGTCCCCTCCTGTTACACTGGTTCAGCATAGATTCAAGGGAATGCACAGATGTTACTTTGAAAAAAATTTCAATGAACTTTAAATTTGGAGGTGGTTTCAGCACAAATCAAGGGAGAGGTGATATTAGGAGGCTTAGAGAAAATGAAGACATGAGCTAAAATTAATAGAATTAAATTAAGATGGGAGGCAATCAGAAATGAAATGGAAAAAAAATCGGAAAACTTTATTTCTAAAGGAACTTAGGATGAAAAGTGTCAATTGACTGCAGGAATTTGCAGTGTGATTTCTGTGTAAAACAGTATAAAGCTCTAACTATTAGTATAGTGGTCCAAATCTGAGGACATTCCAGAAAGGAAAAGGGACTACACAGAAGGAGAAAGTGGGGATGGGCTAACTGGGAGGTGTATAGCAGCACTGCCTGAGCATGCAGGGATGGGGTTAGGAAAACCAAAGCCCATCTGGAGGTGAATTTAGCAAAGGACGTGAAGGACAAGCAGCAAGGTTTCTGTAAGTACCTTTGGAGCAAAATGAAGGCTATGAAAAACAGAGCCCTGCTTTCAGTGGCGCAGGAGACCTCATGCCTAAGTATAAAAAAGGCAGAGGTGCTCAGTGCCTTTTTTGCATTGTTTATCACTGGTCAGGTTTGCTCTCTGGCCTCTGAGGTGTCTGAGCCTCCTAGCAGAGCCTGTGGGAGTCAAACCATACTTAGAGGGAGACAGAGTTAGTGAGTGCTTGGCCTAATCAGCCATAGACAAGTCCATGGGACCAGACAGGAGGCATCTAGGGTACTAGGGAAGCTGGCCTATGTCACTTCAAGGTCACTCTCTGTCATTGGTGACAGTGATGTTCCCAATGACTGGAAAAAGGCAAATGTCACATCCATCCTCAAGAAAGGCAAGATGAAGGATCTGGAGAGCTAGAGGCTGGTCAGCCCCAGGTAGGTCTCCGTGGAAGGTAATAACAGCAAATCCTCTTACAAGCCATTTCCAGACACAGGAAGGACAAGAAGTCGATTTTGAACTGCCAGCATGGGTTTACCAAAGACAAATTGTGTCCTTCCAGCCTCAATGCTTTCTTTGATGACATGACTGGCTCCCAGCTGAAGGGAGTGAAGTCTATTCCTAGACTCCAGCAAGACCTTTGACACTGTTTTCTTCAATATCCTTATTGCCAAACTGTTGAGATTGACTGGATAAGTGGATGATAAGGAGGGTGGAAAATTGGCTGGATGGCTGGGCTCAAAGGGTTTTTTATAATCCCTCAGTGGTACAAAGTCCAGCCGATGACCAGTTACCAGCAGCGTGCCTCAGGGATCAATACTAGGACCAATAGTGTTCTATGCTAGATGGCACTGCCAGTTTCCACTGCAGAAAGAGTGGATACACTGGAGGGCAGGGCTGCTATTCACAGGGACTTTGGCAAGGGTGTAGCTATGAAGTCCAGGGAGATGATCCTTCCCCTCTGCTCAGCACTAATAAGGCCACATCCTGAATGCTGTGTCCATTTTAGGGCTCCCAGTATAAGATAATGACTTAGAGAAGTAAATCCAGCACAGGGCCATCAAAATTGTCAGGGGGCTGGAGGTCACAGAAGAGGCAGTGGGAGCTGGGACTCTTCAGCCAAAAGAAGAGACAGCTCAAAAGGGACTTATCAGGTCTGGACCTAGCTAATGGGATGTTGAAGAGAGGATGGAGCCAGGCTCTTCTCTGAAGTGCAGGGTGGCCAGACAAGAGGCCATGGGCACAGGTTGAAACATGGGAAACCGATTAGATACTAGGGAAAAAAAAAATCACCATGAGACTGATCAGGTTGAGACCCAGAGAGGTTGTGGGATCCCCATCCTTGGAGATACTGAAAATTCAGTTGCACAAGGCCTGAGCAACCTTAGCTAACTGGCTCTCCTATAAGCACTGGATAACACTCACTGACCTCCCTTCCAATCTCAATTGTTCTGTGATCTCAATGATTCTTCCTGTATTCTGGGATGTCCAGTTATTGTCTCACTTCTTGTCATTAATGTAGCCAAGTGAGCGTAAATGCTACGGCGAGAGAAGAGAACGAAAGGCCTGAACAGGAGCTATTTGCATAGCTTGGTGCAAGGACATATTTGTGGAGTGTGATAGGAGGAAAACCTAACCTGAGTTTCAGGAAGAATATCAGCTCTACTTCTTCGTGTTTCCTTTATTTATTTTGGTTTTTTTTAGGATCCAAACAGATCTTGTTTTAGCATATGGTCTCTCCAGAGCTTTTCTTTCTGTTCTGTTTTCTGACCAAATTTAATGAAGGCAGTGCAACTAGCAGCCTGATTTTGGCACAAAGTTAAACTTAATTACAGTATAATTATTTTGCATATTATCTCACACATGCAATACAGTCATTTTGTTTGCTGTTTGATGTTGGAATACATCATTTCACAGTCATAAGAAAGCGTGTATGTTTTTCACGTCTGCCTGGTTGTCTGAGGAATTACCGTAACATGACAAAGAATATTAACAGTTAAACATAAAGCTGAGTTGAAGGTGCCCTTTGGTGCCTCATAATATGAAGAAGTCAAAACTTTCAATAGGAACATTTCCGTTGGGCTGTTTTGCTACTTGAATGCTATTATTTTATAATCCTATAATTAGTATTTGCACAACTCTCTTCCTTTCTGGCATGTAGCTAGTCAACTGTGCCTATCACGTGATGGGTTTTGGAACTCTCAGGAGTTCAAGTTACACAGAACGAATCTAACGTACAGCAAGCATTTCAAACAAAGGGCTCATGGAAATTGTTACTAGGAGGAGATAATGTATTCGAATGAACTGCACAAATATAAGTGGAAAACATGGGATTGTATATTTGGAGATGTCCCTAGGAGCAGGTGTGTGTGGCGAGGTACTCCTTCATAGGGGTGTAAGGTATGGCCTGAGCTTTCTCTTCTTACTGCTTGGCTTCATTTTAATAGGAAACTGGGAAGGTGGGTAGGTACAACTGTAGTTTTCTGGACTCTGCAGGAGTCTAAAGGGAAGAAACACTGGACTTGAATGTAAAAATGACCTTAAGGAAGGTCGCTGATATGAGGATGGACAACCTTCATACCTGTAAAGTAATCACCATCCTGCTATATGGAAGATCCACATTCAAGTTATGGCCACATGTAAGATGGGAGGTGGACTGAATTCCTCTTCCCTCTCCACATCCTAGCTATCATTTTCCAACCTGTATCCCTTCTCACTGACCGGGGGTACCTTGTTCTGGATCTGATTATCTAACAGAGACTTCTCTGGCCCGGGAAGAATGTACCAGCAGGGGCAGCAGACAGCCCTTGGGCACCTCCACAGTTTGGCATGACAGAGTGCTCCAGGTGACAAAACTAAGAGATACAGTAAGATAGATGGCAGATGATGTGGGCCCAGATGGACTTCAGCATTATAAAAAAAAAAATAAAATAATTTGTGTATTTTGGCTCCACAAGACTTGGTCTCATTTCTTCTTGCCTTTCTTCTCTCAATGGGAACAGACAGTAGTTGCCTGTCTGATTTTGTGAGGATAAATGCAATAAATACATCACCCAGACACCAAGATGGGGAAAGTAGATTATCTCTTATACAAACAAGGAACAGCTAGGTCTTCAGGTCAAAAAAGGGAGAGTGAAGAAATTTGTCTTTGCTTGGCCTAACAATGTCTGTGTTATACAAACCCGTGCTGCAGTGTTAACATTGCACCAGCAACACAGCCAATCTGCCAACAAGCTCTTATTGATCAACAGGACATACGTCAGCACCTCTCATCCAGAAATGCTGTACAGGCATCACTCTCTCTCAGGAAGACAGGATATTCGTCAGTGCTTTCCCCCATGTTTTATTCTAAATCAATGTGTGGGAGAATGGGTAAAAAAGCTTGGAGATCTTTTGTTATAATGTATTACTTGCATTTGTATGATTGGCATTGGCTTTTTTGGATCTGCTCCATTTTTCTCCCTGTCATTCTGTGTTGCTCAATTTTCCAGTCACAACTGGGAGAACAAGTAGCACAGTTAATAATCTCTAAAGCATAAAAAGAAGTAAAACACGTTATCTTAAAATGCACATTAGCTATAAAAATAACTGCGAACATTAACTATAAATATATAATAACAACATAGAAACATTAGGAAAAAAGCAGCTATACAGTTTTCAAAATGCCATTCCTTTTGTCAGTTCTGCCCAGCTACGTATGGAGCCACAGACATGCATTTTGGAAACATAACCATGTCAGAGACCATGTTTTCCGTCTTTTTGTGACTTGGAAGAGCTTCTGTAGCCAAGGGAGGCACTTGGATTCTTCCCTTAGATAATGATTAATGGAATTACATTCTAACTGAGGTGATAAATTCTGCTTCCTGCTTCCACCTACACAGCCTCATCCCTCCCCCTTCTCCCCTTTCCCAGCAACACTAATCAGAGAAGAGGGTTAACTGGGATTTGCATTTCTCCACCTCCACTGCCTTCATACAGCAGCCCTTTGCACCTGCATTGGAGATTGCTGCAGATTTGAACAAAACGAAGGGTTTTCAGCGAGAAGAATGGGGGTGGAATGTGTATAAATAAAGCCATATCAGCTAGCGGTGTTTCTGTTGCTGATTTTGTGCTTTTTCTGGCTCGGTGCTGTCTTAGCTTGCCAAGCATTCTCGGAATAGGACTGGATTTTAGTAAAGAGAATCCCACTTTTTAACTCGGCAAGTATGAGATCAGTCTCATTTCTTTCTGCAACTGGGGAACAGGGCTTTGTGGAGAGAAGGCAGACAGACAGATAGACAAAATAACAGGGGTAGGATAAAACCAGGTGCCTGAATTTAGGGTCCTGAAGTGTAGATGACTTCATGTGAACTTGCTTCTACATTAGAATAAGATGAACTGCCCTCCCAATGTTCTCATTGTACAGTGGAGTCTTAGTCAACAACATAAGCTTAAGATACCTGCATTTGGGACAGATTCCCTCCTTTTGGCATTCTGTCCTTAACTGAGTAAGGCTTTTTAAATCAGTTTTGAATGCTACAGTTTAAACCTTTGCTTATTTTTTAAGGGTAATATCCTGCTTTAGGGTAACAGACAGATACATCATTGCTTTTTTGTGACAATTTTATTTCATACTCACATTATTGTTAACCATTTATTTGGTTACATTTCTGTATGTAAGTCAGTAGAATATTTTAATCTTGATAAAGATACTTCAGCAGAGCGAGAGTGAAAACTGGCTTGGACAGCTGTGCCCCAAGAGCAGTTTTCAGTGTCTGACTGTCAAAATGGTAGCAAATTCTCTAGAAAAGACTTCTAGATCTACAGGAGGCCAAAAGCTGAGCATCAGTCAGCAATGTCATGATTTTGTGAAAAAAAAAAACAACCAACCAACCAGCAAAACAACAACAAACAAACCAACCAAACCAACCAAACCAAACCAAAAAAACAACAACCAAACAACAAAACCCAAACAAACAAAATAAAAATAAAAAACAAACACACACAACAAAACAGTCTGGAAGTATAAATGGCAGCATTGTCTGCAAATGGGGGATGGAATTCTTCCTCCCTGCTTTATCATTGATGAGGCTGACGTTTTACATTCAACATCTCAGGAACTGATTGAGCACATTTAAGGAAAGCCCAGAGAAGAGTGGTGGGAAAGATCATTAGCAAAACCTCCCTTCCAGGACTTCCAAGGAAATACTATGGTATTGTTTAGCTTAAAGCAGATGAAGTTGAGGAGGAGTATAAATTCTGCTTGTATATAGAAGTTGGAAGGCATAGTAGTTTCAGCATCACTTTAGGATTTTGCATCCAAACCAGGTTAATTTTTATTTCTTTGATGTACATAACCTGGAGATAATCTGCAGACCAAACAGTATTCAATCAATATTTTTTCTTCTGAGAGCACACAAACTGCATAAATGTTTATAAACCCCAAATGAAGTCACCGTGCAGGTGAATGACAGCAGAACAATGGTGAGGGCTGCACTCCTCTGAGCTATGGAGTTGTTCCCTAGCAACTGCACAGAAGGCTCTGGACAGCCTTTCAGTGGAAATAGGCCACTACCTGACAAATGATTGAGAAATTATCTCAATACAATATTTTATGGAGGACATATTGTTAATTGATTGCCTATTTGCAATTTATAGCTACCACTTTCTGCCTGTGGGTAAACTACTAAGTAAAAGTTCCTCTGATTAACAGCTATGTTGTTATGTCATTTCATATTTGTGTTAGCATTAATCCTGTACATTTTATATGTTAAGGTATTTGAATTCCAGGGGGATAGCATTTGGTAGCTGCCACTGTGTAAGAAGAAGCACACTGAGATGAAGTTTGACATTAAGATAAACTGATCAAACAACTGCTAAAAACTTGAACACCGATTCCTCCCCAGGCTTAAGACTGGGTTTTGAAGCACAGGGCTAGGCACAGGGGCTAAAGGGAGAGATGGAAGAGTTAAGGCTTTATCTAGGAGGCCCAGCTGCTTATTAAATCAGCTAATCATGACATACTATCCCAAACAATAACTACTGGTGCAAGGAACACCATGGACTAAGATACACTGATGCTCAGTGCTCCCAAGAGGTGACTGAAAGCTGTACTCTGCCATCCCACATGTGTGACTGCAACAGAGACCCGATCTCCTCATCTTTTGCAATGCTGCTTCCTGGTCTGCCACTGAGTTATTCCGTGAGCCTGGGCATGTCTCTTTACCATTCTGTAAAACAAAGTTAGTAAGATTTTCCTGTCCTGCAGTTAATTGTACTGTAGAGGGTTATGAAGTGATCTGTGGGTGTGTCTGGAAGTAGAAAGGCAAAATATCTCCAATGTAGTTCCTACTTTTCAACGCCTATCTCCATATAGAACTGCCTAAATCATCTGCTTCCCTAAAACCCTGTGACTGATCAAGATGTTCGGCAGTGATTTTGCTCAAATACTAAAATGAGTATCAGGCTCTCTGGACTCATGTATGTGTAGATTGTGGCTGGGGACCCCTCTCACTTCTAGTAAAGCTTGAGATATAGCCTCAGCCTATATACTCCAGATAATTCGCACAATCTTTCTTCAGCCATTGCCCCTGCCAATCCAACCAGTAGTCAATTGCAGAAATGCTAGATGACTTTGATCATTCTCCTTAGTTTGTATTGCAGTTACACATTGCTCTTGAGGGGAGTTCTTAATAATTTTTAGTCACTTATCTGTAGAATAAGCCACTTGAGAACTAGACTGGCAGAATTAAAGATCCTCAGCCTGAATTAACCTGGGAAAGAAGAACTTTCCCCATGCAATTAGCCACAGGGTTTGTATCATCACCATTGGGAATTCCATGGCTGCTTCTCAGTATGCTGCACAGAAAATTAACTCCAAGTCTTAAATGGGCTTTTTAAAAAACAAATGCATCTGAAAATGTGCATGAATTTACTTCTACCTTAGCAAAGACTGTTTTCAATTAGCTTTGATGAGAGAACTTTCCACTGACCTACTCCCTCTCCTCCCCAAGCTGGCACGTCCGTCTATACTGAGGCAACAATTGTCATATTTGTCACTTGACTATTCAAAGATAGAAATTAGCATTCTATGATAGGTCCAAGGATTTGTGGCAGTCAGTCTGGGAGAAGTAAGGAAAAATGTTAGAGAGTAAGATAAAAAAGTGATGTATATACAGAATAACTCTAATGTTCAGTAGGTGCCAAATCAGTTCAATCTCGAGTTTCAGGATTAAGAAAAAGTACAGAAAACTTCAGCTGCAGCAACATGTTGCCTTTTGCAGAGAAGTTCTTATTGAGGAACTTTTGTTGTCCTTGGCTGCTCACTCCCCAGCCACAACATTTGCTGCCTCCTCTGCAGAAATGTCAATGTGACCCTGCTGCAAACTGGATCTGGAAATGATTTGACATAAATCTCTCCTTTTTATTAAAGAAAAAACAAAACAAAACAAAAACCTCCAAAAAATAAAATTAGCTTGTTTCTTTTCAGCCTAGATCGTTTCAGAATGCAAACCTGAGATGTAAGTAGTTGTTCTGGGGGAAGACAAGCTGTGAAGCATGTGAACCAACATGTTTTGTAACACTGCCCTCATCTGACTAAAATCTAGTCGTCTGATGTCTTAAACCGTGGAGTACCCTTCACCTCAGAATAAAGTAACTTGTGCTCCATGTATTTCAATTCCACGGGGTCTGCAGAGAGAGTAGAAGACGGGAATGGGAGACTGAGGGGCATGAAACAATAGAGATGGTAAAGGGGCACATGGCAAGTTTCATCTGAAGGCCAGGAGAAACGTTCAAGGGGACCAAACAATCAAGGGGACTGTGCAGAGCAGCAGCATGTGAATTGAAAGGAGGGTGCTTTGAAGGAGACAGGAACTGGAAGAGGTTATGTACACATAACAGGATGGCTCTGAAGCAGTGCAGAGGAGAAGGAAGTGTAACAAGAGGTTGAAACGCTCCCATCTCGAATAGGTCTGGAACAGAGGAATAGAGGAATTAAGCCATTGCCCACAGCAGGGCTGCAATTTCTCAAATGAGAGGGCTATTCGATTTCTCATTACTTGAAAGGTTACAGATCAAATACTTTTTCAAGTATAACTCACCATAGTCTTTATCTAGACACACACACAAAAAAAAACAAAACAAAACAAAAAAACAAACCCAAACAAACAGAAAAAAGAAAAAAGTGACTTTTTTTTTTTTTTGACTGTTATGATGCCTGGTTAGTTGCAGTAGACTATTCTGAAATCATCATATCTCATTATTTAACCTTAGACAATGTTTCAGATTATCTGGAAGGAATCATAGCCCTCCTACTCTGAAAGATGTGCTTGGAAGCAGCAGGGCAGGTTGTGGTGCTGCATCACAGCAGTGGCCCGCCACAGAAAGCTCCCAGCTGATGTTTTTCTCTTTTTGTGCCAGATAAGTTCCATTAATTTTTATATCAGGAAAGATCATGCAGTGGAGCAGCAAACATGGAGGGGACACACATTTTGTCACTCCAGTCTAATTCTGACAACTCTGAAAGCTGTCTTGGCTTGCTCCCCTCCTGCAAAAGGCCCACCTAGAAAAAGGCCGACTGCAGGGGGTGAAGAAAAAAAAAAAAAATCACCAGCAGCAACTCCATATCCAAGCTTGTGACTTGCCCTAAAACACAGCTGAACACACTTTATAGTTGAAAACCTCTTTATAGCTCCACCATGTGATAAAATTCTCTGCAGCTGTGATTTTTAAAGGCTTCCCAGGTGCTCTGCTTCTTCTTTTCAATGTCTGAATAATCCATCTAAGCTGGGGAGTGAGTAGGTCTTAGGGAATTCCTCTTTTGGTGTTTCTGATTGCAGGTATAGCTGTTTCACAAAAAGCAGTGTGCCTCTTGGGCTGAGAGATGTGATTACCAGAGCTTCCCTCTGTCAGGAGAGGCCCCATCTGCAGATGCTGCAGCCAAAGGAAAGCAGATAGACTTTGCATGCTCTGCATGGGCTCTGTGTCCCTGATCTGACATGAAGCATTAATTAATATGATGGCAGAGGCATAAGTGTGAAAGTTGGTGAACTTGCCAATGAGGGCAAACGGAAGGGAGGTACTGCCCAGAAGCACTTTGTGCAGATACATTTGAGATTCAAACTCTTGACTGGCTATTTTGGTATTCCTTGATTTGTATAGGTGAGGCCCAGGCAGGGAGCTTCAAAGGGCTCCTGTAGGCCTCCTCCAGAGTATGGCTGTCTGTGCCCCTTGGTAGCTGGATGAGTAGTCTCTATTTCCTAGGAATAACTTTGCTGTGAATCATTACTGCGGGCAGAAATGGACGACCCTCCAAGCTACCTTACAGCGGCTCATTAATGCCGTCTATGCTATGTCGATTTTTAAGAGGGGTGAGGTAGGGGTAACCCCTGTGAACTATCAGCCACCCACCACCGCGCTTTGCGGGGAGCCGCGGCCTCCCGCTCGGCCCCCGGCGTACCCTGGCGGGCAGCAGAGGGCGCGCCTGGCCCGGCGATGAGCCTGAGGCGGGTGGAGCGGGAGAGGGGCCCGGGGCTGGTGCCCTGGGGCTTCGGACGAGCCGTGTGGGGCCTCAGCGACACGGGCCGGTGCCCCCGCCCCCCTCGGCGGGGCAGGGTGTAGAACCGCGTCATCAAAACGATCAGACTTTTGTTTTGCTTGGAAAAAAAAAAAAAGGAAAAAATATTTTAAAATTCTGTTTGTATTTTTGGCCTCGTTAATAAGAGGCCTTCTTGTCCTGAGATTGGTCTGGTGCTCCCTGTCTCCTCACTATGAGCCCGGCCCTGTGCTGTGCAAAGGATGGCGAGGGGACTTGGGCGGGAAAGCGGAGGCTCCGCGGCCCGGTGGGCAGGGGGGCTCTGCCTTCCCCTTCAGAGGCTGTCGTGCATGGCCTCCCTTCGTGTACCCTTCTCACAGGAAGGGTTCAGTGGAGGCACAGGGACTCCTGCCCTTGGGGACTCACTGCTGGAGGTGCTGTGCGTTCTGATGTGGCCGCTAAGTGCAGCAGTCTGCGGGGAAAAGTATAGAACCATAAACTGGTTGGGGTGGAAGAGACCTTTAGAAGTCATCTTCAAATAGAGGAGGTTGCTCAGAGCCCTGCCCAGTCTGACCTTGAATGTTTCCAGGGATGGGGTACATACCACCTCTCCATGCAACCTCTTCCAGTGTCTCACCATCCTCACTGTAAAAAAAAAAAAAATAAATTTTTCCTCGTATCTTGTCTAGATCTACTTTCTTTTAGTTTAAAACCATTAGGGTTGCAGTGGATAAGGGGCAGTGGAAACTGGAGGCCTCCCAGATAATTACAAAGAAACCCATTGCCTGCCATTACTCCATGTGGAGGAAAATTCTGCCCTCACATTTTTTGATTGTTTTTTTTTGTTGTAATATTTAGGGTGTGGGATTTTTTTTGTTGTTGGTTGGAAGTTTGATGGTTTTGTTGGTTTGGGAGTTGGTTGTGTGTTTTTTTGTTTGTTTGTTTTTGGTGTGTTTTTTGTTTGTTTGTTTGTGTGTTTTTTGTTTTGGTTTTTGTTGTTGTTTGTTGTTTTTTTTTTTAATTATTATTTTGTTTGTTTGTTTGTTTTTTCCTTAAGTGGTACATGTCAATTCTTAGTTCAAATTCTGAGCTTCAAAAGCACTTTGCCCTTGCATAGACTTTGGAGATGTTTATGGGTTTCCAGAGCTCATCCTGTGTGGAGTGTAAGGGCAATGTAAAAATCACTGGTCTCCATCCCAGGGGATCTGTGCTGCTGGGTTGGGGTAGCTCCATTTGGGCCACTGGGGCAAATAGCAGTCTAGGCTCTGGATGCATTTTTCTTTTATGTTTTCACTTTAAATTGAATAGACTGGAGAAAATAGTAATAATAATAAAAAAAAATGCAACAGGGATCCCAGGAATGAGGATTTTGCATGCTTTCTGTGTACCTTTGTCATTAAGTGTCTGGCATTCACATATTAGTATGTGACTGCTTAACAGGGATATGCAATATTCAAACCACCCCATCCCCAATAAATATAACACCAAGGTTGTAATTGTACCTTATTCAGGGAGCTGTTGGGTGAGCATTCCCTTGATGGACTTCTGTTTTGAGAGCCTGATTCTTATCTGACCAGCTTTGTGTTTGCTTTTTTGGACATTATGCACTGGAGCAGTGAATGGTAATGCTACAGAGCTGACGGGGTTCAGATCTTACGGTAGTTTGCAAATGTACCTCTTCAGTGGATCTTATTAAATAAATACATAAATAAATAAAATTCCAAACTCCTTAGTGGCCACTGTGTCTAGACCAGTGTGTGAACTTACTCTCTCCACCTAGTCCTGTTTGTCCACTTTCTCTCTGGGGATATCATTGCCTGAGTTTGAGGCAGTGAACTTCGGGTCCTCTGTGGAAGAGGATGTCTTTGTGCTGCTTGTTTAGATAGTGCCTCATATAATAGTGTTCTAACCTGGAGGTTTGTAGTGTTCTTTGTAGAGTGGCAATAAATAAGCTCTTTAACAGAGTCCATCAGCTGAAGTAAGCTGAGTGATGCATTTGTGTGAGAGCTCATATGGCTGTAACCGAGCAAAGACTCATGCAAGGAATTGAAGATATTTAAGCATTTTGCTAGTGGAGACACTAGCTGTCCTGCAGGAACAGGAAGGCTATTGTGGACCTGAATCAGCCTGTCGTCTTCTGGTGCCAGTGCTCCACAAAGCATGCATTTTGTATCTTTAATGCTATTCATTTTAGCAAAAAGTACAGCCTGGGACCGGTCAGAGAACATAATTAAAGAATGCTCAGCTTCCATCCCTCATATAAAGGTCATGTATTCATATTTCAGTTATATAAATCAGCCTCCAGCATTCATAAAGTGTCTGATGTTCTCTTAGTGCTGTGTAAACAATAGCAAAAACAAAGCAGAATTAATTTTCAATTAATCTGAGACATTCATAACAGGGATTAGAACAATAAACAAGTTTTATAATCATCCTTCCTCCTTATGTATGAGATTACTTGACCTCTTCAGACTAATCATATTTTGTTTAAATTAACTCTGAAATTCCATATTAGTAATCCCAGACAGCCAAAACTGACTCAAGATTCATCTTCTTCTATTCCTTCCAAGAGGGGGGAAAATTCTTTAATTAAAAAAAAAAGAGTTTGGAGTCTGAGCAGTCTTGATCTCATTTTTAAGAAGTTTGGTTTTCTCTGTCTCATTCTACATTTTTAACCTTTAGAATTTATTTTTTTTATTTTCAAGATTTTTTTTTTATATAATTTCTGTGGTCTGGAATATATTCTTCTTTAATGAAACCTGAGATTCCTGCATAATTGCTTGCCTTTGGGAGTTTGGATTTTAATAAAAAAAAATCCAACAAACAAAAAATAAATTAAAAAAAAAAAGTGGGACAATTGTGATGAAATCATAAGAACTGGCAACACATTTAAATTTCAAGGCCAGGTAGGGAAGCATTGGGAAGAAGAAAACAGCCTGTCAGGAGACTTTCCTGATGATGAATCCCCATGGGATCACAGACGGCTGGCTGTGGTGCCGGGAGGACACACAGGGGAGATTGTAGGTGACCTATACTCATTTCAAGCACAGAAAGATGCATATCTTCAGCTATCAAGACTGCCTTATATCCATGGTCTTCACTAGGCTAATCCCCCCAGCTCCTTATCTGTTGATAATCTTTCCATATAGAGATATTTATTTGAAGTGCACGCACTTTTTGAGTCAGAGGTAGTGCCAGCGCAGCCTGAATGAATGTTGATTTGTTACTTGCTCGGACAAGGATCTGAGTGAGGTTTGCTCCCTTTCCCAGGAAGACCCTTATGTCTAACACCATGAGTGGTAGAAAAGTCCTAGTCTTCAAAGAGGGAGATAGTAAAAGTTCCTCTGTCAGAGGTGTTTTACCTCTGAACCAAGTCTTAGAGAGCTATTGACTATAACAAATCTGAAAGGGAGATAACCCAGCAGATCCCTGGTTTTACGCTGGAGTATAATTATAGGGAGCTTTACTGTCACACACCTGACTGCGTTGCTGGGTGCTGGGAAGCAAACTGGTGATACCTTACTGCTGTAACTCTTGTTTCAACACAAAAGCACACATCTCATGAACAGACATGTCTAGTCAGAGAAGCAGCATCATGCTTAGTGTTCATGGTGTTCAGCAGTGTTGAGAGGTATTAATTCCTGTTCCAATGATCTTCTCTCTACCTCTGTGTTTTGTATCAAAATTCTGAATTTCATAGCTTGTTATTCTGATGGATGGCCTGAGAGTGTCATTCTCCTAGCATGAACTGTGTGCTCACTTAACATAACAAAAAGGTCTTGTTAAGAAATGAAGAATTGGGGTAAGGATGGAATCCTGCTCTTCTATAAGTACCTGATAATGGAAGTTCATTCAGTAAGATAGCACCAAACAGTGTGGGCAGAAGGGAAACTGTCTTGCTAGGAAAGGCTGATCTAGCACCCAAGTGATGGAAAGTGCGTCATCCTTCAACTCTGCAGAGGAGCTGTGTCCTTATCTCAACCTTGCCTTGTAGTCAGGGACATGACCCTGCTTTTTAGCCATAGGGCTTTGGTGTACAAGCCATAGTCATGGCTCATCCCATTACCTTGTTCTTTTCCTCATGCTGCTGTGTTCAGTCGTATGCTGCTCCTCCCTCTTCTCAGCGCTTAAAATGAAGGCAATTTGATTTCACAGAGTTAAAAAAAAAAAAAAAAAAAGCAAGCTACCCTAACAGTATTGTCTTGTACTAGTGAATTATCCTGCATGGTTGGGTCAATTCATCCAGAGAGAGACTAAATAGTGATCCAGTTACTGATTACCCATGTCTTCATCCTAGGAAGAGATTTGAAGTTATCCTGGCTTTTCCATCTTTAATTCCATCATGAGACTATATTAGAGCTGTTTCTCCATTGATCTTCCCCTCCCCAGATGCTCTGCCCTGTTTCAGGGCACCAGCTTGTGTCTCTGGGGAACTGTTGGCTTTGTGTTACCATAAGGGACAGAGGAGGAGAAATGGCCTCCCCCAGTCAGTCTGCTCTTAAAGTATGTTTCAAAAGTATGTTTAGCTATGATTCGGAGGGGTAGGAAAAGGTTCTCCTTTCTCTGCCTCTATTTTACTCTGAAGCTGTCAAACATCCTCACTGCCTGGTTTTGTATGCCTGTCAAGCATGGGAGCCAACAGAGGGAATATGATGAAATGTGTATTTAAGGTAATTATGGTGCAGGCTGGAGCACATGCTGAGTTATCAACCATTGCATGATTTACCCGGAGAAGTAAAAGAACAGTGCAGGATCTTGGCCCATATCTGTCAAGTATTGAAGAGGGGCTGTCTGGGGCACTTTTTAAAAACTAGATATTCAGAGAAGTTGTTAGTTTATCTTCTCATTCCTTACAGTTTCAGACGGTACTCTAGATCAAAACTCTGGAGGAACAGGAAATAGCTTTTCCAGAGCTCTGATATAATAAAAACTGTTTCAGAATTAAAGCAGAAAATGGATTGAGAATCCCAAAGTGACACACAACATTTAACTTTGTCTTTTTTAAAAAATTCTCATGCAGATGAAGTAATCCAATACAGAAGTGCTCAATTTAGAGAAATCCAAAGAAGTGCTTTAACTCACCAATAAAAAGAAAAAAATATTAAGGATCAGATTGCATCCTAAAATGTCTTCATCTTGTTATTGCTACTTCAAAAAATAGAAACCATGAACTGATTTTTACAGTATCCTCTGTAATAACTCTGCCAACTGCATCAATAACCTATTAGTGATTCATCAGTAAGAGACTTGGCAAATATTTATTTGTTTTGCTGTTGGCAGGGTTATGCTGTAGTCATTACAAAAGGGTAAAACTTAAAAGCTCTGCCTGCCCCTAGTTGAAATTATTGGTTGCAGTCCTGCAGTTTGGAGCTCTGCTGGTGGCTTGAGAATGTGGAGCTCTTCTGACCAGTAATGCTGATGAGCTTGCTAATGGTGGTTAAACTACTGATGGATTTAGGTCCATGAAACACTTTCAAAATATGTCAGTGATCCGTTGACCTCAAACTCTGAGAAACACCAGTCCAAGCAAAGAATGCGGAAAACTTTAATGGTAGTAATGGTTTTTAATAAATCAGGAAGACCTGCCATATGAAGAAAGGCTGAGAAAACTGGGTTTGTGCAGCCTTGAGAAGAGAAGACTTAGGGGAGACCTTCCTACCATGTATTAGTACACAAAAGATGGCTACCAAGAAGAAGGAGACTCCCTTTTTACAAGAAGTCATATGGAAAAGACAAGGGGCAATGGGTGCAAGTTACTCTTGGGGAGATTCCAATTGGACTCCCGTAGAAAAATTTTCACCTTGAGAACAACTAGACATTGGAATAATCTCCTGAAGGAAGTGGTGGATTCCCCTACACTGGACAGTTTTAAGGCTCAGCTTGACAGGGTGCTGGGCCATCTTGTTATGTATTTATTTTTTTTACCTTGAAAGGTTGGACTAGGTGATCCTTAAAGTCCCTGGTATTCTATGATTCTCTGATAGAATAGCTTTTGTGGTGTCGATATTCAAGCAGAACCCCACTAGGTGTCGTCAGTAATTTGACCTGAGAAGTTACAATTTCTCATAGGAGATTTGTAGTCTGAGGTGTGGGAAAGAAAGCTGGAGCAGCCTGGTGCGGTTTGGAAGGTTATGGGCTTCCTTCTCCATATGCCCTCAAAACAGCACTGAAAGTCAGCTCTGGCCCTGAGAGCATACCTGTGTCAGTAGCAAAGCACTTATCAGTGTTTCCATGCTACAATGAGGTGCCTTTAAACGTAGGAGGGTAAATGCATTCTTCTGAATACTTCTTGACTTAAAGTATAGATGTGTTGTCTGCTTGCAAGAACATGGATCCCTCTGTGCTTCTGAAATGACAGATGAAGGAATAGCTTTGAAGAATCCCATGTTCATCTGGAGCATAAATAGGTCTGTTATAATCTATGAACTTGAATAGTCAAGGAACTTCAGTATTTATCAGCATTAGTTTGAAAATATCCAAGCATGTGTGTGTGCAAGCAGATTTTACCTGAATTTGCAAACCTCTTCAGTCAATGAAGGTCTTCTGGAAATCAGAAGGCTTTCTTCTGAGACTTTTGGTACAATGTTTTTGTTTGGTTTGGTTTGGTTTGTTTGGGGTATTTATTTATTTATTTATTTATTTTTTCTGTAGGGTTAGGAACACCACAAGCACCGCTTTTCAGCTACTGTCTCCTATCTTCTCCTTCAGTTTTCTGGAGAAGTGTGAAGAACTCTGCAAGTGTATCTCTGCCTTGCTGAAGCTATTTAATCCTGCTCATTGCCTTTTGGATTACATTGATAGCAGAAGTTCAAAATCTGTATAGAAAGTGAATATGTTAGAAGTCTTTCCAGCAGAAAATTAGCATGTTAACAAGGACTGTGATTCAGAGTGTCTGAACCCCAAATTTAGCCTTACTAAAAAAAAAATTATAAATCCCACTACTTGTTTTCTATGTAGTTCCAGCAGCCTTGCACTAGTGCTCCTAATGAGTTTTGTAAATAATCTGTGGAAGTAATAAAAATCTGGACTGAATGTCTGTGAGGGACATGATGACCTTATGACGGAGCTTGGAATTACACATCTATGCTCAGTGTTGTTTCTGGTCTACTACATATCAGTGCCAAAGGTTGTGGAATTTTAGGTTTTAAGGGAAGGTAAAAAAAGCAGGCAAAACTAATAGAAGGCAACCAAGACACAAAAGCAAGCACCTTTATGTGTATATTCCACTGCTGGTTTTGTTTTTAATATTGAATACTGCTTGGGAAACATTATAGAAAACAACCTTATTTGAATGTTACCATAATCTTTTTAATAAGTCTGAGCACTGGCTCTCCATGGGACCTCACATGTTGCCATTTCAAAATATTGAAACCAATCTATACTTCTAGAAGAAAATTATTTTTAATGAAGAGACTGTGGCTCAGTATATGCATAAAAAAAAAACAACCAAAAACAAAACCAACAAACTACAGATTATTAAGTGAGTTAAATGCTCATGAGACTTGCAAATTGACAACTTCGGAGGAGAAAGTTCTCTGTATAGCCACAGGGCAAATAAAGCAAGGGCAGAAGAAATACAGGCCCTGACAAAGTGCTGTAACATTGGCCCCAGGTTGTCTCGTTTCCTGCTTGGTTTCCTGCTTCTCTTCCCAAAGGCTTAAGCTGTTGCTTTTTCTTGTTTCAAGTCCTTCAGGGTAGATCTGTTGCCCTTAGCCTTCCCTGGTTAATTCCCCCCCCTCCCCACCCTTTTCCTAATGTTGATGTTCTCGATACAGCTCTGGAATAACCAGCAGCTCTGGTGCCTTTGTGCTTATCTTGCTTTGAAATGTAAGAATGTACCTCCCTTGAGAAGTCACATGAATTCACAGAAGGAAACCAGCTGTTTTGTGGGGGTGTCAAAAAGGGGGACTTGACCCTTCCAGTAAGGCAAAGCTCCTGTCCTAAAAGGCAGGAGTTGACATGACTCACCACGGGTTTTGAGTGGTGTGTTTCCTGATCCAACACTTCTTCCAGTGTGTTTCTCATCTCATTCTGATCTTAGTCATAAAGTTTTATGAGCGCTTTTCTTCCTGGCCTTTTTACCCTAGCTCAATGCTGTTAAGCAGCCCTTTGTTCCTTTTAGTCATCCACCCACAGCTTTCCCAGTTTTAGTAGTGCCAAAATGAATGTTCCTACTTCTCTAGGCCATTTAGCACATATTGATTCACCAAACTTCTAATCAGCCTTTTCTTATTCCCAGTGTGAGACTGGGAGTTAGCTGAAATTTAAATAGAACCCTGCAGATTAAGATGTCTGCACAAGCAGATCCTCTTTTGTATGGTGCAGAAGATAAGCTTTAGGTTTCTAAATGCTCCAACAATCTTTCCGGCGTGATTAGCACTCCAGGGAGTGTTTCTGTTATCCAGAAAGGCTTTAATTGTCCCCTTGGGGTATTGTGAAGTGGGAGGGGAGCCGACCTGTGTTGGGGAAAGATAAATCATTTATCACACTTCTGGATGTTTTGAAAGTCCACAGCAAACATCAGGTTGGAGCAGAAAGCTTAGCAATGATTCCTGCTGGGAGGCAGGCAGCCCCAAGGTGACTTACAGCTAATTGCGCTGGCAGAGGAGGTTGGCACATCACCAGCCTCCAAAAGATGTGTTCTGTCCAAGGCACTCGCTTTTTGGAAAACAAGGTGTGCTGTGGCTGCTCTCCCTCAACTACACCGCTGGAGGTTTGAGAGGAGCTCTCAGCCTAGGGACTCCTCTCTGGCCTTGTGGGCAGTACATTTGTTTGTAGCTCCTTTATAGGAGTAACTGCCTCTATAGTCAGGTCTTTGTTTTGTCTCTCCCTGTAGAAGAATCCCTGCTATCAAGAAGAAGCTTGCATAGAGGGAGCAAGGATATAATTTTTCTCTGGTCTT
Organism: Chloroceryle amazona; assembly: GCA_027560015.1. NCBI lineage: Eukaryota > Metazoa > Chordata > Aves > Coraciiformes > Cerylidae > Chloroceryle > Chloroceryle amazona. The sequence goes on from JANHFX010027855.1 coordinate 37,517, forward strand.
TAATTAGTGGGATTTTCTTTTTTTTTTTTTAATGGTGTCTTCACAAGATAGCCCTTTAGGTTGATGCTATTTCTGACTTGTCTGACTCTTGTCTTTTTCTCTCCCTCTATGCCCTAGCCCTCTCATTTCCATTTTTTTATGTTTCTTTTCCCCTCTTGTTGCATTTCCCTCCCTGCAGAGTTTCATACCTCTTTATGATCTTCACACCTACCACAGTCTTTGCTTAACCTACAGAAAAGATCAACTGTTCAGGAACTAATGTTGACATTGAACTGTCATCGCTGTTATTCTACTGTGCCAAGGTTGCTGTGAGATGGTCTAGTTGCCGAGTCATTGTTTGGAGACCTGTGCAAGCTTACGCATGTGTGTGACTACCTCTGCTTGGCTATTTTTTTTGGCAGACTTCCCCTGTGACAAAGAAGGGATAGAGTCTTGTCCATTGAAAAACAATGGAAAAACAAACAACCCTCTAACATACACTTAGCATCTGGATTTTTCCTCAGAGAAAACTAACAAACTGCATGCTCCACTGCCCTTCTCCAGCACCATGTCCCAAGTTTTGTGGAGCTCCTCTTCTGCAGTTGTGGAGAACAGACTGGACCTACAGTCAGGAGTAGCACTGAGACCGATATTTAGATGATCAGCTAAGTCTTAATATCCATGTGAAGGCTTTACATTTCTATTAAGTCCACAATTGCTTGCATACTGGGTGGATTCCAGAGCAAAAAAAAAAGTCCAGCTATGGGTTGTTATACAAAGTGGGGAGCATGAGCAGGAAGCTGAATTATGTTTCCTTTGAGGATATTTCTACCATAGCATTAATCTAACTTATTTAAGCAAATGGTGCACTTGAGTCAACTCCCACCATAGTCAGCAGCAAGATCAGGTTCCACAAAGTTGAACATAATGCTTAAATAATACTAGAGGTAGTATGTGACCACTGGACTGCTCGTAGAGAAGGAGCAGAGAGTAGACCAGGTATGCATTAAGCAAGCAGTGGTAGAGGTGACTGCCCACAGGCCAAATCCTGGTTACCCTGTCTCTGTGCACCGCAATAGTCAGGGCATCCTCTACCTGTCTGCCTGTGAATGGAGGGAGGAGGAGGAGGAAGGAAGGAGAGCATGAGCTTGTACTTTTGGTAGCAACAAGTTACTGAGCCTTGACATGAAATCCTACCTTGGAGCAGGTCAGGGAGCACAAAGGGCAGAGCAGAGTCAGCAGCCACCCATGACCCTGCCAGAGGTGGTGAGGATGGAGTGGAGTCAAAAGCTGGGCCATGACCATTGGCTGCACAAGATTTGGGAGGAGATGCTGGTCTTTGGCCTGGTGGAGCAGGTGACAGCCCTCCATTCTGTGCTCGTGAAAAGTCTATGAGACGTATGTTTGCAGGGAGGAGATAGAGAGACTTGGGAGGGCAGCAGTGTGGAGAGCAAAGAAGAAAAGTAAAGAAGTGAAGGTCAATTAAAAACTTACTCATTAATTAATTTATTGAGTTAATGGGATGATAGGAAATTATCTTCACAAACATTGACAATTAGAGTTTTTAACTTGAAAGAACCTGAAATAGTTTGTTTTCTACTTGAGACTTTCTTTGGTTTCAGAGTATGATTTGAAATACCTTCATTAAATGATTCATTTTCCAAATACCAGGTTTCTTGATTAGGAGAACAGGGCAACTATTTCAAAAACACTTTTTTTGGGGGGTGTGGGATAATAATATATACACTATATATAAAATATAAAAAGCTGTCAGGAAGAACCTACAGTAACTTGCATGGAAATAAATAGGTTTTAAAATAATATCTTTCAACACAGCAATCTAATTAATAGACATAGCTTATTCTTCTTAAGTGAAGTAATCATCTCTAAGGCTGTTATGCAGCTGTGAGCTGAGCTGAGAGTTCAGGTATTTGTAGACCAGTCACTAATGGGGTGCTGAAAGAAATGACCTCTTGTTTCTCACAACCAAGGGTGGCTTCATTATGAATGTCTGTTCTGATGCTATAAGGTAGAACCTGATATAGACCGATCTGCATTGTAATGATGATACATTATTGATACAAGCAGAAGTATTTCACCCAGTTACAGCACAGACCTCTCCCATAATATCTTCTTGTGTAAGTGCATTGAAATCTCTGTTGATATTGAGTGTGTCCGGCTGTGTCATTATGTTTCCAAACAAGCCACTCCTTCTCCTCATTGTTTCCTCAACCTCTCTCCAGAGAAATTATTTACTTCAGCCCTAATCCATAATGAGGAAAAACAATAAAATCTAAAAAGCCCAAGAAGTCTGTAGAGGGGTACTTGTCAACTAGTAAAGGAAGGAAATGCTTTCGTGGGGTGTGGTTTTAGGAGATCATTTAATTACACTCTACTACAATTTTTTTTCTTTTTCATGCTGAAATTTCTTGAGGAGAAGGAGACTATTCACACTAAGCAGGTCCATCAACTGACAAGTCTCATCTTAATTTCAAGAATGAATTACCCTCGAAAGACTTTTATTGCCACATCTGTTTTTCTGCCCTAAACATTAATGCTTTTGGATGGTAAGTTGTCTGACACATTGTCTTCCTGCTTCCCAGACAAAGTACTCATCCACACTTAAAATAATTGGGATTTTTCAGGGGACTGGAATTTTTTTGTTTTGTTTTGTTTTTTCTTCCATAATGTTTGATTATCATCAGTACTGGATTGTATAAAAGTGTGAAACAAAGGGAGCCTTTCATATAAGCACAAATTTATTGTCAGCACAGGAATGTCTTGAAAAAGGTACAAGGGTCCATGCTTAGGGAAGGTGATTATTCTGTATCCCTGCAGATATGAAAAGATAAGTAGAAATTTACAGGTGACTTAAACTTGGAATTCCTGTCTATTGAGAGGTTTATATATTTTTATGCAGAATATAAACCCTTTTTAAACAAAACAAAACCAAACCAAACCAAAAAAAAAAAACAAAAAAACAAACCACAAAACAAAAACAAAACAAACAAACAAACAAACAAACAAACACACACACAAAAAAAAACAAGCAACCAAACCCTCCAGAAATGCTTCAGATCAGAACCTGACAGTTGCTGCTATTGGATTTACAGGTATCCAGTCAAAACTGTAATTGTCATATCCTTTTTAGAATCAAGCTTCTGTCTAAAAACATCTCAACTGAGGAAATACTGTATGGCATAGTATGGGTAGACAATATGTCATAAAAATCTAACTATTCTAAGAAATTCAGCTCAGCAGAAAGTAAGGCTATGGTATACCTCGGTTTCTGTACCATGTGACTTAGGAAGGTGGTGTGAAACTGCCCAGAAATAAAATGAAAAAGCACAAAATAAATATAAATTCTGAGGTCAGAGTAACTTTCCGTCCGAAAATATTTTGGTGGGAAACCCGGTCTTGTGTGTCTTCTTATTAGGTATTAAATGGCAGAGACTTCTTTGTGAAACTATGCACATACATAGTTGCCTCCTGTATGTAGTCTGTAAAGCAGGCAAACAATGACAAAATCAAGTGAGTAATGTTTGTTTTTTTTTTCCCGTAAGAGTTTATGTATGGAGGGTTTTATATATCTTGTTGCAATGTGGCTGAGTTATCCTGTGTGGTAACTTCAGAAATAAATTCAGTGTGAACTTCCTTGCCAGTTAAGGAAAGTTTTATTTTTATATATATGTATGCATATACTCAGTAAAATGCCAGAGCAAGTTCAATGAGACCAACGGTGATGCCACAAAATTTATCTGGAAGGGTGTTAGACACCCCATGCTCTAGCTTGGTCACTGTTCAAAATTAACATGAGTCTTAAGTTCAACTCATTGGTCAGTTTTGAAGTCTGAGTTCCTCCACATTTTGGAAAGGAGCCCCTCAGGCATTATACACCAGTCTGGTTTTGGGTGATTACAGCTCCATTTATTACTTGAGTTGAACACACTGCTATTTGTGCCAGTTAAACAGCAAACCAAAGCTTAAGAATGCATTCATATCAAAAATGTCCATGCTGGCTGAAGGGCAAACTTCCTTTCAGCAGCAGAAGTCTACCTTTGGTGGCAGAGAAATCTCACACGTGCACTTTGTCTGTTTCAGTGCCAAGGGATTGTCTAACAGGGTCTGAGCTAGTCTGTAAGCTCAGCCCTGGCAAGGTCAAGGTTCTGGCACATGGTCTGTTTTACAGCCTTGCAGGTGGCTGGCCATTCAGTGCAAAGGCCTGGGTTACAAACAGCTTAACCCACAGCACCATCCTAAATTGCTGCTATTAAACCCGGGTTGCGTGTTTGACCCATGCCCTTAAAAGCTTTTCTGGAACTGCTCACCTTTAAGACCTTTGCAATTTCTGAGCTTGTTTTAGTAAACTGATCTTATCTAAAGATTAAAATAGATTTTAAAGGTGCCAAATGCTTGCAGTATATCTCCTATAACAACATGCTTGTCACAACAAGTAGAGGTTGCAGAATGAACAGCACATTTGGCTCAGATGCTCTTCTCTTCAGGGTCCTGTCAGCTTCAGTGAGGGTTGCAAACTCACCCATTGTACAGAGCCATGTGACTTTTGGGGCCATTTGGAGTACGCTTTGCATTCTGGTCTCCATTTTGATATGTGATTAGCACTGTGTTTCATAAGGACAATACTTAGCTTGATGCACATGGTGTTTTCATTTTATATCTCTTACTATTAAATCCCTGACTGAGAGCACGTTGCTGCATAATTACACACACACATCCTCCTTTGGGTTTAGAAATGAAATTGCAGGTGTCTGCCAGGGGAACTTCTGTTAGTCTGTTCAAAGAAGTAAGAGCTATCTTGTAAAACTTGTGGTGTTCTCCTTTCAGCCACAACTGGAATGAATTCTGCAGTAACTTTTAGTGACAGGGGACTATGGGGGTGAAGGGAGTTTATTTTTCATCTTCAAAAACAGTGTTTCAGTGATGCTGAAACAGCATTTAGAAGGTGTTATATAATAACTGAAGTGTATGCTCAGAGGAGTCTGAGAACTTTGACCAGGAAATTGGGCGGGGGAGAACAGTCATCATGGGTCAGGACTGCACCAGGGTGTGCAGTAGCTTGTGGTGAGGAGGAGCTTGAGTGACCTCTAAGCCTTGGAGCAGTGCTGGATCAGAGACACTGCTGGTTTAGGATTTCTTCCCAAACATGATGGTGGTGGAAAAGCATTAAACCACAAACAGGACAAGGCATCTGTCAATCTATGGGCAGTGCTGGGTAGGGTTGTCCTGAGAGCTGAACAGAGAAGTGCTTCATGACCTGTGCTCTCACTGCTAAGTGTCTGCTTGTGGACAGAGCTGAAATTGGTGTGAGCAGATAGCGTTCAAGTGCTTTTCTTGCACCACAAACACCAACTGTTCCTACAGCCTTCAGCAAAGACATCAGAGGGTCACATCTTTGCTCTCACTTGGCACAGTCGCATCACCTTACAGGACAGGAGGTGGTGGATTAAGTCCAGTCATACACAACGGTGTCTGTACCTGGTGAAAAATCTCCTGTCCATACTGTAGGTCAAAGCAGAGTCATGCTTTCCATGCATCCTTGGAGTATGCACAAAGTCAGCAGTGAGTTTTCACTTGTGCACCTTGTAGCTACACTCAGGTTGCAGAATGGAGCTAGGCTCTCCCAGGTGTTTTCTAAGTGCATCACAGATGCTATTAAATACAGGAGGGGGTAGAAGAAAATAGACTTGTCCAGTGCTGTTTTGTCAAAATATAACCAGGACAAGTGCAAGCTAATTAGAAATCTAGACAACTCCCATATAAAATGCAATGATGTGTCATGTGTGTACCAACACACAAAGTCATTACTCACTTGTTGTTCAGGCAAAATTCCCACTGAGTAAGGGCAGAGTAATCACCTCAGGATCTGTCCCTTCTGTGTTCCCCTCCAGTTTTCATAGTGCTTTCTATGTGATGAGCAGAAGGTACTTTCTGATCTTGGCTGCATGTGTCTCAGACTCATGGCTTTGCTGAGTCAAGGCAAGGCTGAGCATGGCACCTGGACATCATCCATCCTCTCCGAGAGGAAACAAAACCTCGTGGGCTTCTGCACATTGTATTTCTGCAAGAACCTCCATCACTGCACTGTATTACCAAAAGTGCCACAGTGATTAGACAATGCTGCATGAAGGTTGCTGCCTATTGGAGTGATCAGGACATGGTTTAGTGTTACTGATAATATTTAGCTGCTGCTTGGACTTGATGATCTTGAAGGTCGCTTCCAACCTTAATGATTCTATGATTACAGTCAATTTGTCCTCATTCTCCCTTCATTGCATCTTTTCCTGCCTTTCCATACTAGTGGGCAGGCTAACTGGAAGCAACTGGGACCATGCCTTTCTCCCAGTCTTCCCCAAAAACCCTTCTGGGCTTTTTCCCCATGCTGGGTGATGAGGGATGAGGGATGGTGTCTGGGCACAGACCCACCCTGGGCATTTGCCACCATCCCTGCTGTAACTACGTGCTACCTCAGCCCCCAGCCTCACATTGCAGTTTCCTGAAGGTAGGTGCATGTCTTGCTCTGTTTGTACAGGTTTGGGGCTCATATGCACCTAGGGCTCCTCCTGTGTTCCCTCAACATCAGTGATGGTAGAGCTGTGGTATTTTTGGATGCTTTCCTTTGTGTGGAGAGATGCTTCTTTAGTGCCCAGGCCCACCCTTTCCAGCTTGGGGCTTTTGATCTGCAAGGATGTGTCAGGCCCTTTACATACACCTCTCTGCAAATCAGTGTTATGCTTCAAAGGCCACCTCCAGGGCCTGTTCTGAGCCTTGCTGGTCTCTCTGGAGGTCCAGGATGTTGTTCTGACTCTCATACTGTGGGTCAGCATTCAGGATCTGGACCGAAGATTTTGTTATGCAGAGGAGAGGAGAATGTGAAAAGGTGGGAGCTTTTTTTTGTTTGATTGGCTTTTTTTCTTTTTTTTTTCTTTTTTTTTTTTCAGGGTTAGGACTCCAGTGTGATTGTAGTCATTTTAGTATCTTGAGTAGTCCTTAATGTCAGTGATGTGAACACTGCTAAGCATGAAATGTCATGCTGTATTCCCATCCTTCTGTTTCAGGGATTTTTCCTTCTTCCCCAAACGCTGCCGTCTCCTTGCAGGGATGGATTGCATGCCTAACTTAAATACCAGGGGATCTCATCATCCTCCCATTGCTCCCCATTCACTGCAGTAGGGAAGGGACTCCATGCATCTCAGCCCTGTCTGTACTTTGACTTTCTCTCATGGGTCTTTCACGCTTGCCCCACACCAGCTCCTTTCTGCTCTCCTTTCCTCCCTGGGCTTCACCCTTACAGACAGGTGGGGAGGTGTGACACACAGATGTGTTCAGACCTTACTTTACTCGCCTGATGACCTCTGTCTCTAATTAACTTAAAAGCAAGCTAGCACAGCAAGGAGAGGAAGTTTTAGGAGGGCTTGAGAGAAAATGTTATCCTTTGTGGCAACAGCAAAGGGAAGAAAAAAAGGGGGTCGATTTACAGCAAAAGCAGACTACAGGATGGACTTCTAGGCCAGTTAACGGGAAATTAATTACAAAAAGATAAAGTGTACAAATCTTGTCCTTGATTCTTCTGTTGCTTGTGTGTAACAGGCATCTGACCAAAGATAGAAGAGATGAGCTCTGGGAGATGTAGGTGGCTGTTTGATGTCGGTTTCTGTGCTCTGCCCCTCTCTTGGAGGTTGGAGTCTGTGAAGTGTGGCAACAGTGAGAGCAAGAGGACCTACAGCCCAACTGCTGCTCTGCGTTGACCAGCCCTAGTTTCTGAAATCAGTAATGATGGCAGGATTGCACTAAGATACTGTGAACCCAAGGGGTGCAGGATGGTCATAGGTAAATTTCTGGCTCATCTTCTAAGAAGAGATACCCTTTGGAAAAGAATGTGGGTTGTGTGGAAATGTAATGTCTTGTCCACAAGGGCTTATTCACAGACAGGACAGTTCCCACAATGACTTCACTTTCTCATGCTTAATATTGTTTTTCTCTTTGCATGCCCCAAGCTTGATGGAGATATACCTTTTGATATTGCATAAGAGCAATACTTTGGAGGGAAACGTCTCTATTTATGCTTATGTGGGTATTATGTATGGCTGCTGGGAAGGAAAAGGCCTGTCCTTTAGAAGAACTTTATTAAGGGAAACCAGTTATTAGCAAGTATATATGGAAAGGGGTGGGGTTCCTTATTACTCCACTCATTTCAGCATCTCCTATCTGCCTCAGGAGTGCATCATGGTGATATCAGCCTTTGTTAATATAAAACTCAGTATTACGCACCCAAGATTACACCACAGGTAGCTAAGTCAGTGGGTCTCTGTCACTGCAGCCTATCTGATTAAAGTGTTAGTGGCACGATCAATGACAACAAATTAAGCTGTCGGTGTCAGGGAGCTTTTGGTGTTATGGTGTAAACTTTAAATGATATTCAAGGATTAAAACCTGGGAGACTGATCTAATTAGCTGAAGTTTATCCTGTGAGTGGTTGGGATATAATGACTTGGAGATGTGAAGATGAAAACGCCCAATGGCCAATTTTCTCTGTGGGAAAGTGTGAGATTCATAGGGTTTCATATGTGCTCCATGACTGTTCTGTGTGCTTTTTCAATGGGTTCTGTCCAGTCTCAGGAATACGCCATTATGGAAAGATATATTAACTTTCTCTCTCTTCCAAGCAAGTATTTCAAGCAACAGTATTCCCCCTCTCATTAAGGAAGAGCATCTTTATCTCATTCCTGCCTTTATTACAGGAGTTACCATGAAACTTAAATAGGGGAAGCATGTTTTTAGTGGTAGAGCTGCTGAGAAATTAGTTCTGTGCATTGTTCTGTGTTAAAATTAGTTCTGTGTGTTTTATTCCCTGTGTGGGAATAAAAAGTTCACATTTCTTTAAAAACAAATCTCATTTATCCCTAATGAAAAATCTTTAAAAATCTTTCATTTTGATAGTATTGGCATCTTGTGCTCTACTGTTATATAGGTAAACTTTTTTTTTAAAGCTGTATTCTCTCTATTAAAATAAAATCACCCTATTAAAACAGCTTTCTCATTCCATTTTATTAATCTGAATAATTGTTTGGTCTCTTCCTTTTCTTGAAAACACTCCTATCAAACCACTTATGCAAAACATTTGCATTGTTTAAACCAACTTTTAAAGAAAACTTTTTCCTCTTGTGTTTTGGTCAGTTTTATTTAGTGTATGAGTATCCGGTGTTTCAGATCCTGAGTGGCTCAGGGTGGCTTCAGATGAATTTTAAGGGACTCAGCACTCCTCAGCATGAGTCCCACAATATTTACCCAGCAACGAGACAAGGAGCTGTAATTATATTGGCCTGTGTCATTTTCTCATAGCTGTCTTGCTGATAAGCTGTCCTTGGTGGGAACTGCTCACACACATTCGATGACGAATCAGTGTGTGTGTGTACGCGCACACAGAGACATCAGGGCTGACTGCTGGTAATGCTCCCACCCAGCCTCCGAGTGAGGGGGCACTCAGAGCTCTTGCTGTCAGTGTTAAGGGGCTTTTTGAGCTGCTGCTGGTATTGTGGATTTCTGATGCAGTTCAGTTACAGCTCAGGACTCCTCTTTCCCCCTAATCCTCCTCCCTTTCCCATATTTGGCTCTGTGAAATGGGGTTCTTCAGAGCTGACCCTTGATTCAGGGAGCTTGGCACCCAAGCTGGACCCATTCTATGAAACTTTGAAATAACCTATCTTCTCCAAGTGCAGTTACGCTCTGATCTCATGATAGCTGTGTTTTTTGGTTTGGTTTTTTTTTTTTTTCTTTCTTCCTTCCTCTTCTTTTTCTTCCTCCAAACACAGGTTACATACAGGCAGAGAAGCCCAGTCATTCTGCTCTGTCAGTGGGCTCAGGGCATGCTCTTTGAGGGGCTGCAGTTGATGGGAAAGAAAGTTTTTATCATCTGCCAGTCAGTGGATGGCAGGGAACAGAGGATAATATGTGGGGTTGTGTTCAACCAACATGTGAATAGACAAGAGAAATCAAGCTGCCTTTTAGGGCAAAAGATGAAAAAAAAAAAAATCAATGATACTAAGAAAGTTTATAAAAGGGATGAATATGGGATGAAAAAGGGAGCATCTTAAGGAATGAAAATGTCCCAGATCTAAATTCTTTCTCCTATGTTAATATTTAGCTGTAAAATTTTAGGAAGAGGTTATCTTGGGATGGATAGTTGTGTTTCAAAAATTGTCTTTGACCTACTTGTGTGACAATCTTATTACTTGGTATCTAAATAAAACTTATGATGATAAGTAAATGATGCTGTTCCCAAGTACAGGAAATGTGCAGGTTATTAATTAACTCATTCTGCAGCTTGGGAGACAGACACTGGAGTGAAAGCTAAGCATGAACTTGCTACTGTAACATCAGGTGCTGGTAACATTCATCATTGCTCACAGACTAAGTCAGCTCCTCTTCTTAGTTTATTTTTTTTCATTGTGTTTGTTTTTTTTTTTTCTTCCCCTCTGCCACCCCCCCCTTAAGGGGTGTATTTCCAAGTATTCTTACCTCTCTCATTCATCTTCCCATCAGTACTCCTTATATCTTTAAAACACTGCCCACATCTCTTGTGGCCAGGAAATTCACCATTCTCCTTTACATTATCACTGGGGAGGAAGAGCAAAAGTATTGAGGAAGATGTAAGGAGTGGGTTTTAATTTTTTTTTTGCAATGGGCTTGGGGTGGCTATTTTATAAACAAAACTTTTTCATTTGCTCAGAATTTATATTTGTGTCAATATACATTTCATGAAAATGAAATCCTCAGTTTTGTTTCATTTTTAATTGGTACTTTTAATACTATTTTGTGTGTTGGCATAAGAGAAGCATTTTCTCATTAATGCTTCCTCCCACTTTTTGAGTCTTCTTTTCACTGTTACTTTCCAACATCTGATCACCCAATTTGTTTACTTAAGTTTTTTCAAGATAAGAATAGGATTTGATATGCACATCAAAACATACCCTTCAAATGAATAAACCAAATTTCTCAGTATACCTTATTTTAGGTACTCAAATCTATCTATATTAATTTTCAGAAATTTTATTAATTATTTTGGAGATGTTTTATGTCATAGAAACTTTTTCAGGCTTCCCCTCTTAATCATTAACTAGAAATTCATGTTCTTTAAGAGCTCTTTGCCCAGTGCCATTTTTATACCCCTACCATTATCTCCTACGCCTGAGTTTTACTTTTAAATATTTAATTGATGCGGGAGACTGTGCCATGTTTAAAACAATTACATTCTTACATTTTTCACATAATGTAGTGTGTGTCTGCTGCAGTCTACAAAGGCTTAATAACATGGCTAAACAGTGTATGTGGGTGCAGTAAAGATTAAGCTTGGCTGAGTATGGAAAATGCAGAAACTAAAGTGGAGGGGACCTCGTACAGTGCCCACAGACCTGACATAGGAACATGGCTACAGCCAATGGGCTGTGATCCCCTTCTTGCCCAGCACCTCACACCCTACAGAACCAGGTTTCTTCAGCTGATGAGCTCAGAGTCATCGGGGCATGCCATAGTCATAGCACTGAGCTGCCCCAAGCAAGTTATCAACCTTTGTGGAGTTGGGAAGTGGGTGTCCCAGAGCACACTTTAGGACAAAGGGGTGGAAATGGAGACTGGGCATAGATCAACAGAAGGTATGAGGACAGAGATGGGACTTCACAAGGCACCAGGCTATGCTGGGGAAGTTGGTGTCAGGGTGGAGGTTTCATACCTCTGTGCTAGAGAGTCAGCTTTCAGAATCAGCCTAGTAGAGAAATAGTTCAGCTCTAGCCATGTGCAGTGGGAGCTGTGCATGCTCAGGTATATTCCCTGGTGCAAAACAGCAGCTGTGGTTGTGGTAGAGCTCATCATTTTGGGTAGGGTAATGGCAGGAGTGGAGGGAGGCCCATACTGGAAAGTGTATGAGTAGCATGTTGCAAAATGACAGTTGTGTCATCCTGACAGAGGGGATGTGACCCAGAGAAGATGATATAAAATATGAAGGAATAAATTAACTTGGAGAAGCCCCTGTTCCCTAGAAGGACAGCAGCCAGCCAAGCCATGTGGATGTAGTAGGGAGAATATGTTGCCTTTAGCCTCACTCTGGAGGGCCATATTGAGTAAAATGCAGATATATTAACCCAGGATTTAATCTGTAATTTCTCCTGGAGGAGAAAATTCAGAGCCAATCTTGTTCTTTATTTCTTCCTCTTGACATGCTAGAAAGGAAGAGTAATCCAATGAGGTTTAAACTGCCTGTCTGACACCAGTCCTGATGCAATGGCAATACAGGGGAAAATAACAAGTTGCAAACCTTGCCTGGGAGCATGGAAGATTGCTGGTGCCATGCTGAGGGACACAAGCTGTCTCCAGTGCCTAAGCCATGGCTTCCAAGGTGGCAGTCGCACCCTTTTAGCCTGTGGTGTGGGCATTATTTTGGTGTTGCTGGCTCATCAGTGAGAAGTGCTGAGCCAGTTGCTGTCTATTTAGGTAGGTTCCCAACCTATCTCTTAAGGAAATTGGAGTTGCATAAGAGCACAAGGTGGAAGGCTTGCAGGGGTGCGGGGCAAGTGGAAGTTGTAATGGGAGAAATGTATGCAAGGGAAGATTCTGTGGGAGAAGAAAGGGTGAGAGACAGGTTTGTCTCTGCCAGTTGGGGAGCAGACCATTCACCTGCTAATTTTTATTTTTTTTAAACTTTCAACTGGCTCATGGTTCACAGTCTTTGACCTGATGTAAATTCTTGTTTTCTGTTTGTATCTCAATCCTCTCCCATCCAGCGGTCTTTGTGTGACTGCCAACAGCTGCTGGAAATGTTGGACCTGGTCTTCAAAACTAGATGCCTCCCATTAGATTGGATTTGTTCTAGGGACTTGTTTACAAATGTGTCCTATACGTGTACCTGGACAGGATGGTGGGTGGCTCTAAAGAATCTGTCTCGCTAAGTTCCTTACAAGCATTTGTGCAGTCATGCACACAAACCCTCCCTTACAAAAGGGAAAAGCAAAGTAATATGATAGGAGGGTCTCTGGCAGACCTCCTTCTACAATATGGAAAGGATGAATGTGATGATGATTATTTTTAAGGCAGCTATCATGCATGTCTGAGGGGTGGGTAAACAGATATTGTGTGTCCCAAAGGTTTGTTGAAGAAGACCCAACATGGTAGAAAAAACTCACCTCAGAAATGGGAGGCAGCTAATAATGGACTGGCTATTTCAGTGTCTTTCCTGGTTAATAAAAATTAATTTAACAATCCAAAGGTGGGATTTAATTTAGTGATCATAAAATAAGCCAGGTCACTATGATAAGAATCTTGGATTTCAGGGAAGGTATGGAGCTGGTTGGTTGCTATCTGGGACAAAAGTCTAAAGGGTAAAGGATGACTGGCAATAAAATACTGTATCCAGAGCATTCTAGTAGGCTTTCCTGATGTAGCAGCCATCTGGAAAGCTGTCTGAAATGCCTTGCAGTCCCTGGAGAGGAGCTCAGTACTGACGAGTGTGTTCCCACTTCAAAATGTAGCACAAACTCAATCATGGCCAATAGCCCCTTAGCAGTGGTGGAGCAGAAGGATCTAGTTGTGAACAGAGTACAAAGGATGTCCAGCTGTAATGCAAATTTGGCCTTCAGCAAGACAGGGACAAAGTCTGAGCAGGCTTGTGCTCCTCTACAGACTCTCTGAGTCTGTTTGTGTTTTGGGATTCCAGCACACTCTATCTCGTGTTTCACGTCCGCAGAAATGTGAAAAGCATTAAAATCAAGATTAGGAAGATTGATATAGTGATGTATGTTTGCTAACCTGGTTACAAAAAGTAGTCTGCTTTGTAGTGTGCTCTGAATTATAAATTGAAGTAGCCTGATATCTGTGTCTGCTCTGAAACCTATATAGTGTAGCCAAATGTTCACAGTGCCCCTGAACAGAGCTGAAGTGTTGGCCTTTGAGCTGTCTGGGGACACAAAGGAGTACTCACTTTTGCTATAATAATAATGTTAATAATAATGAAAAACAAGATATTTGGAAGAAATATCCTAATTGGTAAAGTCCTTCAATTGAGGTACATTTTTGTTGTTTTGTTTCTTTTTTATACCCTAAATATGTTCTGTTAGCTAATGCTAGTGGTTCCTTTTACTGTTACAAAGCTAGATCACAAAGAGAAATATGTGCCATGTCCAGCTTTTCCTGTTCAGGGAGTAATTTTTTCCATGACGTCTAATCTTTTTCTTTTGCTGAACTGTCAGTAAAGCCAGACCACTTTGGCTTGGCATTTAGCCCACATCCACCTACATATTTTTCTTAACAGCAAACAAACTAATTAAATGCCTTTATCTATGAGGCATTCCTTTCTCCCAAGTAGTTAGCGATTAAAAAAATAAATAAAACTTCTCACTATTTTGAGAAAACAAGAGATGAGTCAGTGTGTTCACAGCCTGGTTTATTATTAAATAAGAAACCAGGATCAAAAAATGAGCAGGGTGGAAAAAAATGTTAGTGCCACTGTATTATGTTTGTGGCCAGCAAAAAAAAGTGTCTGTTCTCACTCCAGTGAACATTTCCAATATCTATTAGAATTCATGAGCATTGTATTTGCACATGAAGGTGAACAGGGGTACATCAATGAGGTACCTCTCATATGAAGGATTACTTCAGTAAAATGTTACTTTATAAACCATGGGTCATATTGTTTCACGTTAGGTGTGTGCTTCAATAGCCTTTCCAATAATGCGACCTGAAGCAGAAAGGCAATTATTCAGAGAGTGAATAGAGATTCTCCAAGTCTAATAGTTCACAATAACCTTACTAATTGAAGCTTTGTCTTAACATGAATTAATTGGAAATTGAAACATTCAGAGAGATCATCTAAGCCAATGTCTGCTACTGGGGGAATGAGGGGAAAAAACATATCTGTACTCTGGAAGCTATCTTTACGAACCAATTTCCTGGATAATTTGTCTGTGTTCCTTGTATACTATATAGTCTTGTTTACTGGCTGTCGGGGCATGTCTGGGCTACAAAGTAGCATAACATAGGTAACAAGGGAGCTGGAGCAAGGGGCAAAAAGCCTGGCTGGGTGGTGCCATGGGAGTTGGGGAGGCTTATTCCTTGGTGACTCCACATCTAGGGCTGAGGAGCAAAGGCACTGCCAGATAGCCTAGTGAAAACAGGTGCCTCTTCTGGTGTCAGCCTGAACTAACCCACATGGACCTCCTGGGCCTGAGCAAAAATGTAGTTCATTTGGTGTCACTGCCTGAGCACTGACCGCAAGCACTCTGATCAACTCAAGGCAGCAGTCAGGCACTGAATGCTGACTATATTGACAAATTCCTGCCAAGGCAGCATCCACGGTAATGCTCTAGGCTTAAGAGAAAACAACAATAAAGAGGTCTTCAGTCGCTGTTGTCTCTTTCCATAATATTCAGTTCTAGGCTTGCCCACATTTGTCTGAAGAACAATTTGTGCCCCGAGACAAACCAGGAGGCACTTGCTGCTATTACCAGCAGTCCTCGTTCTACACTGGGAGATGTTGCAATATGTGTAAATCAGCCCAGTGCTTCGTCTTTTGGTTTTCTTAATCAAGACTTCAGTTCCAGCCTTTGAAGCAGGCTTTACTCACAACAGACCTATTAAGTTATTTGCTTCTGCTATTGTATATCCAGAAGATCCACACATGCCCCACAGTTACACAGAAGCCATCCGGAATGACACCAGTATTTATGTAAATCTGCAGGATTTATCATTTGGCGTAGAGTTTGGGCCAGAGTGCCACGGAATAGTATTCCAGCAAACTCTCTCTGCTACAGAAAAAAAGGAGAAGCTATTGGCTTCCAGTCACACCATCTCTAATCTTAGCCTCCAAGCAATGAACGATTCAGAAGCAGACTGAGATCTTCCATGCATTGTTTTGATCCCTAATCCTTCCCAGTCCTTCTCCTTTCATATGTAATATAGGGCTGCTGGCAGCTGTGGTGATTGGCTGCTGTTCACCCAAGGGTGGTTAGGAGACACCAGATGCTGTAGCTGCTGAGGTACATTAGCAGTGGGCAGGGTATAGTCAGTGTGACCTGAAAAAGGAGATTTGCTTCTGGAGCTGGGAAGTCTGCATGGGTGGAACAGATAGGGAGTTTGACCAGATAGTGCTCACTGAGGTAGAGAGAAGGGCTAAATAGCTCCAGCAGCCTGACACCAGCTCCCATCCTGCCTTCCCACTGGGCCAATTACAGCAGGAAAACAGGCCAAGCATTAAGTGTGTGCCTGTAGACACACATGTAGGTAGTCCCTGCCTTATCCCAAAATAGTCCAAAAGGAACTTGCTCCTTTCAGTGCCAGCCCTCCTCTTGCTTATCTGATCTTTGCAAATCACTTGGACTCCTCGAACCTTGCTGTTCCTAATCCTGGCCATCATTTTAGCACAGGACTTCTGGGAGCTCATCATTATGTAAAACAAGCCCCGGAGGAGACTGCATAGGCTCTCATCCCAGGAGCTTAGATTTACCTCATGGTAACAGAGGAAACCCTTCAGCTCCAGATGGATGAAGCCCTGGCCCTGCCCTAAGCTTTCTGGGTTTTTTTTTGGTTTTGTGGTTTTGTTTTGGTTTGGTTTTTTTGTTTGTTTTTTTTCCCCACTGTCTTTGGGCTTTTATTAGCACTGGTGCCACATGGGTGGGGATTTGTAGCTCTTATGTCTGATGGACCACGTGGAAATGTAAGGGTCTAGAGAGCTGCATGGGTCACTATGTGCATGTGTCTTCAAGGCTAAACAAGCAAAAGTGAGGGTAGCATTCTGAGTGAAAACACTGAGCTTTGATTTGTTCAGGTGTGTTTAAAAAAAACACAGCAGAAAGCATAATGGTGGGGGTTTTGCTTAGCATGGGATGAAGATCTCTTGAGCTTTGTGTTCTGTTCTGCTTGGTCCTTGCTACATGTTTAAAAGGATGACTACCACGTGGGCAAAAGTGTCCTTATTAGTTTTATACCACCCCAGGGTCTGTAAGCAAGCATATCAAGCCTATTGTTAGGTCTCAAGCTGTCTCACAAAGGGCTTTTTATTTGGTTCTTATAGTCCTTTGAAACCTAAGACTTTTAAAGTTTAAATCACCTGGGGCTAAAGGGTCAGAATTAATTTATGTTCAGCTCAACATTACTGGATTAGAGTGTTAAGAGAAAAAGGTGAAGTTTGATGTATTATCAGAGATTATCTGGATAAGGGTTACATGATATGAAGGCAAATTTGCTTTGATTTGCTCAGAAGCAGGATGAGATTTTCTGTAAAGCTAAAATAAGCTGGTGCCTCCTGCCATGAATCCAGTGTTGACTTTTTTTCTAGGCCAGATTCAATTTACTGAGCAGGCATTATGCTTTGCACCTAGCATACAGGAAACTACAGTGTAAAAACAGATGGGTTTGTTGCCAAGGCCTAAGACAAGGAGGAAGACGAGTGTTTGGTCTCAGAGAGCAGAAGTTATCCTCATTGTGAAGAGAAGAGTGGCAAGCTTGGCTGATCACTGAATGTGAGGCTGGTGCCAGGAGTGTTGAATGGGATATCTTTGTTTAGGACAAACAGAAATGGTTGGGTGCTACTGGGAATGCTGAGAGTTACTTGTTCCTACTACTACCATTGTCCTGCATTCACATTCTAGGCAACATTGCTCAGGTTATTTCTTTTGATTCTGTGGTTCTTAAACCTGACCTTGGCTTTAGCAGAGTAGCCCAAAGCAAAGTACATGCTGATAATTCCTTCTGGCACCCTACTTCATACTCCATATTTAGGCTGCATTTTATTCTCTTCTGAACTTCCTCAGACCCATGTATACTGATGTGGTGGGTTGACCCTGGCTAGATGCCAGGTTCCCACCAAAAGCCAGTCTATCACTCTACCTCTTCAACTGGACAGAGGAGAGAAAAGGTAACAAAAGGCTCATGCATTGGACAGGGAGAGATCACTCAGCAATTACTGTCATGGGCAAAGCAGACTAAGTTTATGGAAATTAGTAGGATCATGAGAAATAAAAACAAATCTTAAAACACATTCCCCCAACCTCTACCTTCTTCCCAGGATTCCCAACTTCATTCCTAATTTTCTTCTCTGCCTCCTTCCCTCCAGTGGCACAAGGAGATAGGGAGTTCTAGTCAGTTCATCACATGTTGGTTTTGCCACTCCTTCCTCCTCAGGGGGAGGATTCCTCACACTCTTCCCCTGCTCTAATGTGGCATTCCTCCCATGGAAGACAGTCCTCCATGTACTTCTTCAATGTGGGTCCATCCCACAGGCTACAGTTCTTCACAAGCTCTGAAGCCTGGGGCCCTTCCATGGGGTTCAGTCTTTCAGGAACAGACTGCTCCAGTGTGGATGCCCTGCAGAGTCACAAGTCCTGCCAGCAAACCTGCTCCAGCATGGACTCCTTTCTCCATGTATCCAGAAGTCCTGCCAGGAGCCTGGTGCAGTGCAAGCTTCCCACAGGGTCACAGACTCCTTTGGGCATCCATCTGCTCCAGTGTGGGGTCCTCCATGGGTTGCAGAATACATCTTTCCTCCTCTATTAATCTTCACAGGATGCTGGGAGACAGCCTGACTCACCATTGTTTTCACCACAGGCTTCAGGGGAAGGTCTGCTCCAGCACCTGGAGCACCTTTTCCTTCTTCACTGACCTTGGTGTCTGCAGAGTTTTTTCTCTCACATTCTCACTTCTCTCTCCAGCTGAAATTGCTCTTGCACAGTAACTTTTTCCCCTTCTTAAATACATTACTACAGAGATGCTACCACTGTTGCTGATCAGCTCAACCTTGGCCAGTGGTAGGTCTGCCTTGGAGTTGGCTGTATTGGCTTTATCAGGCATTAGGGAAGCTTCTAGCAGCTTCTTACAAAAGCCACCCCTGTAGCTCCATCCCCCCATCAAAAACCTTGCCACAAAAACCCAATACAACCACTTTATCAGCCAACCTATCCCTCTAGCTGTGAGTTTGCTTACACCCAAGAATCCTCAGCCAATTTTTGAATTATCTACAACCCTTTAGAAACTTACCTCTGCCTCTATAGCCCAGGTTATCTTCTGTGAGCGCAGCCCTAAACCCCAACCCCAGAGACCACTTCAGCTCAAGGGTTGATGACTCAATTACCTCTAGAGACAGCAGCACTTACTGTAGATCTTTTAGTCCTTGCTTTTAACGTAGTGGTAGACTCAGGTCTTTGGTTCCTTCTGTCCTTATCTGTAAGCATAACCCTAAACTTAGTGTTAACCTATTAGCCTGGTCAACTTAACCCAAACTATTAGATAACTAGCTTTGACAGCAATCTCTTGTGAATAGCACTCGTTCTAGGATGACCCATAGGATGAGATACTTGGCTCTGGTACTGCCGCAGTTCTTTCTCTTCCTTCCTTGAGAGATTCTACAACACGCAGTCATAAGCCTAGTTCTCCAGCTCCTTGTCATAACCTCAGTGATACCTTGAGGTGTGTCACAGGAGCTTCTTACTGTTGGCCTTTCCTGGGGCTGTTTTATCAACTAAGTGTAGTCAGCCTTGGTGGGATTTGGCTCTCCTTATTTTGGCCAGCTCTCTCTAGTCAATGCAGGGCACTCAGCTTACTCAGAGACACAGCTCTATGTGTAATTAATTATTAAGCACATTACCTGCTTTGGTCTGCATACAGCCCCTGCACTGTGATTTGTTATGTGCAGGAGGGGAGCCCATGCTGCAGGGGCCATCTGGTCCCACTGCAGGAGGGGTATAAGCACAAATCCTTGGTGATGCTTAGACACTTGATGCCATGGATTTCAGCTTCAAGAGCTGGGATGCTGTTCTGAGACAGTCAGCTGAGCCCTTCCATGGGACACTTGCCACTTCTGAAAAAGCCTTTGAGACCATCCATCTGTGTTCATCCAACATGGGTTGAGCAGGAAAGGATGGTACAAAGAGGCCACGGAGAGATGCAACAGTTGGGAGAAAACAAAACAAACCCACAAATTCCTTTTTGTTAGGAAAAAACACCCGGTGGAGAGCTGATTTCAGCCACAGTGCTGTTACCTGATACCAGCTTGATATCATGGTGCCGTCTTGGGTGGGGTCTTTGCAGAGAACAACTTTGTTACAAGAACATTAAAGCTATAATAGCTGGCTTAAACAATGCAAGTAAAGGAAAATAAAAGAGTAGGATAAGAAAGTAATTGTCATAATTAGCCAGGAGGAGAGAATGGAATAGGCTGCACTGGGGAGAGTGGAGGCAGCAAAGTGCTGCTGGGCTACCTGCTGCAGGTGTTGAGCTGTAATGGCAAAGGCTCAAAAAAAAAAGTTGAGAGTTGTGTAATTAATACTCTATGAATAAATGCAAATAGGTGCCCTCACAGGTAGTTGAATGACTAATTTTGTTAGAGGGTTGCTGCATAATTCCAGAATGTGTTTTTCTTTCCCATCTGCCTTCTTGAGTTTCTTCCTCCTCCACGTGTTTTAGGAGTTGGCTTTCTTATTGAATTGTTTCCTGTGTCTAGCCCCATTCCAGTGCTGCTAGAGAGAGATCCTTAATAACCTGGCCTAGCCAAAGCAGGAGGAAGTGAAAGAAAGATCTCTGGGAACCTACACCATAGGTGGCAGGGAAGAAAAGGAGAAAGTGCCTGCAGAGGAGGGAGGGGGGAAAAAAGCTTCTGTGACTGGATTGGGATACAGGTAGACTGTGTTACAGAGAGTGTTGGCACCTGTACTCCAACAAAACAGCTTCTCCAGAGCAGCGGACAACACTGCCTCCAACCTTCAGAGCACATGGTACAGTCCTTCAGGAGAGAGGAGGAAAAACCTGCACCGGGGACTGAAACACAAGGTCCATCCCTTGTGTTCATTTCATCCCACCCCCATGAGTGGGATGTGTTCAGTCCCCAATAACTCAAAGGGCAGGATGCAGATGAGGAGCAGGAGGTGAAGACAGCAGGCTCAAGTACCCTTCCAGTGGTAGCTGGCGCACCTAAGGAGAAGGGCAGGCTGGACCATTAGTGTGTGTGGTGGCTATAGGAGTACCTACCCACACGGGAGGTACAGCCAGGTCACCCTGCAGTGACAGCACCCCTGGCACTTCCTGCTTTCAGGGAAAAGCAAATGTAGGTATCTAGGAGCTGTCTTTAAGGTCTGCTGGGTTAAGTCTGCAGTCAAAATTGAGGTCTAAGAAAGACAGATATGTTTGCAGCTTAATGGCCTCTCTAAAGTGAGAGAACAGCAGTTAATGTTACCTAGGCACAAAGTAGGTACTAGTATGGAGCAGCTGTTCCTTGAAGACCCTTGTAACTTCTCATTTGCTTATATGGTAGAAAAACATCTCCAGTGGATGTGAGTGTTTCCAGTGAGGAACAAGGATAGCTTCCTGGCCTGGGTTCTTTTAATGGCTTGAATGACGGATGGGATGTTAGATAGGGCTAAATTTAATCCAAAATTAAAGGATTATTTCTTGGCTCCTTGACAATTGCATATTCAGTGGAAGCCTGGTGATCTTAAGTATGTCACAATATAATATTAATAACCTCATTACATACTAACCATGTCACAACTCAGTTCTGCAGCCAAACTCTGCTGGCAGCAGACACATTTGTACTGACATCTTCACTGTTGTCAGCCAAATGCCTTTTGGGCAAAATAGGAGGATTGGATTGGTTGTTCTGGAAGGTCATTAATGAGTTAAAAGCACTGGGTGGGTGAGGGGCAAACCCAAAACATGGGGCTGGCTCTGGGCTTCTGGCAGGTTACCCCAGCAGCAGCAGCAGCAGCAGCAGCAGCAGCAGCAGCAGCAGCAGCAGCAGCACTGACTTTCCTTCTCTA
>JANHFX010027856.1:0-49668 GCA_027560015.1 Chloroceryle amazona
GCTGTTCTAGTTTCCTTTTCTAATCTCTAAGTCTCTCTCCCTTATTCCCTTTCTCTTCCCTTTTGGGGAGGGAGGGGGGTTAACAGACAGTGTCTGTTATAGGTCTAAGGGGCTGCCCTGACCCTAAACTGTGACAAGACCTTATCATCCAATCATGTATTTTTTTCAGTTACTGTAAGTTGCAAAACCAAAGCAGTAATTTTGTACTTTAGAGGAAGTAACAGCAGCAACTACATTCTTAAGTCATATAATTTTTTTCAGGGCTTAATCTTTGAAATCCAGTTATTTTTTTCAAACGTAGACTTGCCATGAGAATGCCTTTCTTTATCAGGCTAATGTAATCCTAATTATTTACAATGTTAAAGTGACTACAACTATGATTAAATATTTATTCAGACGCCTATTACCAGTACTTATGGACATCAATAACCTACCGTCTAACATTTTATTCAGTCAATAAATATCCTTCTATATTTAAAACAAGTAATTTTAAGTATGTGTGTATAAAATGTGTTTATTCTTTGAAATTACCCTTATAGATAGGCTTCAATTTTTCAATATAATTTTTTATTGAATAATGAAATATTTTATTGAATAATTCAGGTATCTATGTCATATTAAATTAGCATCACTGTGTGCTGCAGTCTCTTAACATTATGCATGGAATAACACTTCTGATTTACAAAGATACAATAACCTGGACTGCTTAATAAAAAGGAGTCTTAATGCCAAGCATACCACTTTCTAACCTAAGCATTTACATATTTTTCCTCAAACTCTAGACATTTGTCAAGATGGATGAAACTTACTAGACCAATTTTAGATATGAAGCAGCAAAAATAGTCTTCAAAATATTTAAGCACTTCTCCATATTCAATAATTTAATATCTAGGGACCTCAAGGAGACCTCAGGCCACTGCTGCTGCCAGATATTCATACTTTTAGTGGCTATTGCATGAAAAGCTTGAGGAAGGAGCAAACCCAATACTAATCCAACAACTAAGCAAAAAAATATCACAGATCTACCAGTAAGAAATAAAACTCTTTTCAAATTTTCTGATTACTCACACTACATCAAATTCTTCCTTCTTTAGTTTTCCTTTTTCAGGGGGAGAAAGATGTTAGCTCAATATCATAACTATCTGAGTATTGACAAGAAACAGCATTAAAGACGGCAAGATCACTTACTGGAGGAAGTAAAACCTTGAAAGTGAAATAGGCCTTAAAGTGTTACGGCAGTTTTTCCTAACAATTACCTACTGCTACTATAAAAACATTGGCTTTTTCTCCAGTTTTCAGCACCAAGAGTTTCTGTTGAAAAGTGTTTAAATGCACTCTATGATCAGCACTGAATACTGAAATAATGACTAGGCTTTATGGCTAATTCTAGATACAGTAGTCCCTCTCTGCTTCAGATTCATCATTTGTAATATGGGGTTAATCTTCATTTTTTTCACAAGAAAATTTATTAATCTCCATTAGTCTCCAAGGATAAACAAATAAAGTGTCTTCCACATTGAGAGCAAATGTATGTTTAATCCTTCTACCAAATATCACAAACAAACCAATGCAACCTAGTCTATTTTGGACTTTGCTAAGACCAGTTTAAATATTGAATGAAATACAATAATTTGATTTCAACTGTAAATATAGCAGATCTTAAATGGGTATTTCTCCAACTTTAGCTTCACAAATCTTTACAGTAAACAAACAGACTTCACTAAATGAGGTGCTAAGGGTGCCATCTATATCACAGGTGGAGTTTTAAAATTTTTTTTAAACAACTGCATATATTTCATAGATATCAAAGATTTGCAGTTGGATTTGTTGTGGAAATATGCTTACTTTCATTGCATCAGCTTTAAAGACATGATGAGCAAAATTATTGTAAGCATTAGAATAACTTGCAGCCTGTGGTAAGAGTCTGGCCTTGTCCCACAGTGGGATGGTTTCTTTTCACAAAGAAACTGTAAAACTCTGTTCCAGTAAACCATAGTCTTGCTCAGCCATCTGTCCCCGTGGTGCTGAGTTTGGGGGTACAAATAGGAAAATGAAAATTAAAATCTTGGGAGTTCAGGGGATAATGATTTACACCCTTTAGACCTCCTGAAGCAGGTGTGCAGCCTGCTGTTGAAGTTAATTACCAACCATTATCAGTGAAGCTGGCATGTTGCCACTTTTCTAAAAGTAATTTTTTCTCCTAGTGTAGGCTGAAAGTACTCTTCCTTTTAATTTCA
The DNA here is from genome assembly GCA_027560015.1 of Chloroceryle amazona. Classification (NCBI taxonomy): domain Eukaryota; kingdom Metazoa; phylum Chordata; class Aves; order Coraciiformes; family Cerylidae; genus Chloroceryle; species Chloroceryle amazona. The sequence continues at coordinate 2,238 of JANHFX010027856.1, forward strand.
GTCTTCCTCCTATTTTTGTAAGTATGTTGCAGATTTCACCTTCAAATTAATCACCTTAAAATAACAATAAGGTCTGGATAATTACCAGTTCAAAAAATACTTAGAAATACCAAACATGGCAAACCCTCCCAGCTTAACACATTTACTTTTGCTAATAGGTATGATGAAGTGAATGGGTAACAAAAGCATTCAATTCAAAAGCTGTTATTTGCAAAGTCTGTTAAGAGTTTCCATACATATGTATAAGAAAAATCTTAGCAATAATATTCAGAAAACAAATTATAGACATCTAGTCTTTTGTTCCAGGCTCTGTTACTGTGACAGTGTAACAAGCTGGCACACCACAGTTTGAAAAGAAATAGGAGGTTTGGGATTTCCTATGCCATTATGGTAGATCTGGTACTGGTAAACCTTTTCCTACCTATACATATACCAGAGAAATATACAAAATCCTCAGATTTCACCTTGAAAAAATTTCAGAGAGGAATTAAAAAAAAGAATCACATGAAATGCCATGAGATTTTCTTACAGTCACGATCAGAAAGTAGATAGCTAAAATTAGCTGATCAACCAAACAATCTATTAGTTAATTAGGTATTTTAATTTTAAACCTATTAAAGAACTCCAAAAGGGGAAGTGACAAACTATTACCATTTTCTTTGATCAAAATTCTGTCCTCAAATGCATCTTCGTATCTTTGTTTACTTTTGAGGAAGTTAATGTTGAGGAAGTGTAAGTGTTACCTGCAATGTGGGAATTACAGATAAGCAGAATTCAGAAAACTACATTTCAAACAGTGCATCCCCTGTAATATTAAAAAAACCTGAACTGAAAATACATCACTCATATAGTAAAAAGTAATAGGATGGAATTCACACAATCAAATGCAGGTGCCTGCATTAGGCAAGTCATTCAGAGATGTTGTATAGTGAGTGAAGAAAAACAAGTATATCTCAGGTGAAGATCATAATTAATCCTCCACCAAAGTGGATGGATTCTATTCTTAAAGTGCCTTTCTTTCCCATGATTATTAGCCAAACTGAAGTTGACTACTCCAGAAGTAGAAACCTAAAGATGGGTAAAATAAATCTCACATAATACACCTAGCTCTGAAATCAGAAACAAAACTATTGCCCTTTTTAAAAAAAATAAACCATGCTTAAACTGGTATCTAAGCTAAAATTGTGTTTATCATGTGATTTTTTAAAATGTTTTGTGTTCTTCATTCTTTATAAACTAGCATCAGGTTCTGTTTAATTTAATAAATGGTTTCTTGCTAGTGATAAGTCTATGGAGTTCTGATTATGTGCTTTTATTCGTGACAATAAAAGGAAAATTGTTATGACGTTGCCTCTCCATCAGATTAAAAATGTTTTAGTAGTATCCATCAGACTAGAACATTTTAGAGAAACATATGTTCTCACTTTTTGGATGTTTTCAAAGAATATAGAATCATAGAATGCCTTGGGTTGGCAGGGAACTCTAAAGGTCACCTTATCCAACTCCTGTGCAGTGAGCAGGGACATCCTTGACTAGATCAGGTTGATCAGAGCCTCATCAAGATTGACCTTGAATGTCTCCAGGGATGGAGCCTCCACCATGTCCCTGGACAACCTGTTCCAGTGTTCCACTACCCTCATGGTAAAGAACTTCTTCCTAATGTCCAAACTAAATCCACCATTCTCTAGTTTAAAACCATTGCCCCTCATCCTAACACTACATGCCCTTGTAAAGAGGCCCCCTCCAGTCTTTTTGTAAGCTCCCTTCAGGTACTGGAAGGTGGCTATTAGGTCTCCTGGGAGCCTTTGCTTCTCCAGGCTGAACAATACAAACTCTCTCAGCCTGTCCTCATAGGAGAGGTGCTCCAGCCCTCATCATTTTCATGGCCCTCCTCTGGACCTGTTCCATCAGGTCCATGTCCTTCCTGTGTTGCGGGCTCCAGAGCTGGGTGCAGTGCTGCAGGTCATGTCTCACCAGAGCAGAGTGGCAGAATCACCTCTCTCAATCTCCTGGACATGCTTCTTTTCCTGCAGCCCAGCATGAGATTGGCCTTTTGGGCTGCAAATGCACATTATTGGCTCATGTCCACTTTCTCATCCACCAGAACCCCCAAGTCTTTTTCTGTAGGGCTGCTTTCTATCACCTCATCCCCCAGGCTGTACTGATAATGAGGATTGTTCCTACACAGGTGCAGGATCCTGCACTTGATCTTGTTGAACCTCAAGAGGTTCACCAGGGCCCACTTCTCCAGCTTGTTTGGGTCCCTCTGGATGACATTCTGTCCCTCTGTTATATCGACTGCACCACTCATCTTGATGTCATCTGCAAACTTTCTGATGGTGCTCTCAATCCCACTCTCTATATCACTGATGAAAATATTAAACAGTACTGGTCCCAGTATGAAACATTGAGGGACACTGTCACCAATCTCCATCTGGACTTTGAGCCATTGACCACTATCCTCAGGATGCAAACATCTAGCCAGTTCCTTATCCACTCATGAAATCCATATCTCTCCAACTTGGTGAGGAGGATGTTGTGAGGGACCATGTCAAAGGCCTTTCAGAAGTACAGATAGAAAATTTTTATATAGCATTACGATGGTAATATAAATTATTAAGAATCAATATAATATATATATCAATAGAAAAATTTTAAAATAGTGTTGAGATAGCTTGTTAAAATATTCTGGGTAAACTTTGTGTTCTTTTTAAAAATAAATGGAGAACTTAGCTTGCAATGCAAATGGAACAGAAAGTCTAATATAATACTACCTTATTTTGACAGGTCCTGAAAGGCCAAGAAAAATCTAAATAGAATAATATTTAAAGATGGGGTTTGGGGGTTCAGAAATGTCTATACTATAACACTTTCAAAATGTAGTTCTTTGAAACTCACAGATCTTATTTATTCATCATAAATATATAGGCCAGTCACTTCATACTGCTCTGATTAATGTATATGTAATAGCAAAACACAGAATGTAAGAGTACGTGGAAGTTGAGAACATCTGCTTCATTAAGGTCATCCAAAAAAGGACCTTTGCAATGTAGAAGGGGATAATATGTAAAGGGGGAAGCAATGAACAAGAGTAGTGGGAGACACAAAGCTGATAGACACGGGATAAGAGAGATGATGCCAAAGACCAAAGTCTCCAGTCAATAACTGACAGGCCATTATAAGCTCCAGGCACAGCTTTGGGGAGTGTCACTTAGACTTTGTAGATGATAAGAAAGGGTAAACAAGAGGAACATGAGGACTTGTTTGCTAGCAAGCCTGAAGCTGGACTAGCAGGTAAAAGGTAAGAAGCCTCAGGTATGGGCAGATGTATTGGACAGATGGAAAGGCAATACTAGTACTTGCAGATCTGCAAATGTGCATGTGTCTTTGTGAATCTACAGTGTCACATGCATGCTTTCATCAGTGAACTTCATTCTAACCAGCAGAAGAGGATGAAATGTTCTGGCCAGGCAGAGGGAATTTCCTTGGGATTCACAGCTGCTAGAGACTATGATGGCATGTAACATCCCCAAACATGGATAATCACGGCACTGTATGATCAGAATTGTTTAGCAATCTGTCTGAAAAAAATAAAAAAGGAGTACCTTTAAAAAAAAAAAGATATACCAGAAAAATAAGTTTTAGTCTATTTTTAAGATATATAATGTTTTCAGTGAGGACAACAGCTCTCCTTTAGTTAAGGAGATTCCTAACTTAGTTAGGAATCCCTCCTAAATATAGTCTTTGAGAAAGCACTTAGAGAAAGCTGAGTCCTGAAAGGTTCCACTGAATCACAGGTCACTTGTATCCTATTGATGTACCTTTCTGAAGTGGCTTATTTTTCAAGTGTACAAAATTCCAAGACCAATTTAGAGAACAATACTGAATGGCAATAGTAACACAGAGAAAGAAGAAACGCCAACTTTGTTTCACTTAGCAGGAACAATAGAAGCCTGTAAAGCTGGAATTTAGCAAGGATGACATAGACTGGATGGAAATAGATGACATCACTGTGCATATAGTTCTATGAAGGCTTGCTGAATTTAATTTATTATTCTGCATATATATCTAACACATTTAGGTCATATGGGGCTAAATACACACACACTTTTACATGACTTAACAATCATGTATTAAGTTGGGTCATGCAATTCTGTGTTTGCAGACTCTCTTGTTCTGTTAGTGTGCATTACTGTGAGACTAACATTTAAGTTTTATGATGTTAGAAGATTGGTCTGAGGTTAGAGATGTTTCAGAAGCAGCAAGATCATATATTTCTTGCATTGCAATTGTTAGAAAAGGGGATTGCATTTTTCTGCCTTTTTTTAATTAGGTCTGTCCCACTAGTTTGTTATTTTAACTTGTTTGCCTTTACCTCTTTAAAGTGAAGATGAAAAATACTCTTTTTTTTGTGTGTGTGTTTGTTTTGTTTTTTTTTCTTTATTTCTCCACTGATATATTTTGGTTACAAAAGCTGCTGCTGCAGGCCTACAGGCTGGGCAGCAACTCTGCAGTAAATGCCCTCAGGTAACCATGGGCTCTCACTGTCCTCTGGCAGTAATGAATGGGCCGTAGGAAAAGAGGCAGCGCCATGAGATCCAGGGAAGTGGTATTATCCCTCTACTCAGCACTTTTAAGAACACATCTAGATATTCTGTCCTGTTTTGGACCCTCCACTACGAGAAAGACTGCGACCAACTGGAGTGCTATCAGGGAGGCCACTGAGATAGTGGTGGCTGGAGCACTTGCCCTGTGAAAAGAGGCTGGGGAAGCTGGGCTTGTTCAGCATGGAGCAGAGAAGGCTTTGGAGTGATCTAACAGCAGCCCTAGTGCCTATGGGAGGTCCTTGAGGAGATGAAGCCAGGCTTTTCACAGTACTGATGGGTGGGAGGGCAAGAGACTGGGAAATTCAGACTATATATGGAGAAACCTTTTCACAATGAGGAAGGTTCAGTAGTGACACAGGTTGCCAAAAAATGCTGTGCAGTCTCTGTTCTTAGAGGCTGCCAAGACCTGACTGGATAAAATATCCTGAGTAACCTGGTCAGCTATATCACCCTATAGCTGACACTGCTGTGAGCAGGACGTTGGACTGAAGACCTCCTGAGATCCCTTCCGGCCTGATTCTGTGATGATGTTTAACTCTCTATTGTTTGCAGCATCGGTTATGCTTTTAACCAGATAAATACCATACCTACTTACTGTTCACATTCAATTACAGCTACTGATGAAATTACACAAGGACATTCCTTAAGCAGTTATTCCAACTTTTTTTTTTTTTAATCATTATGTCAATTAAAGGTGATGGAGAAAATAATTATTCTACTTTGCATGGGGTGGATTTGGTTTTATTTTTTTTTCTAATTTTTTTTTATTAATATAGTCTGTTATTTCTGTTGACAAGTCCAAAGTTGACCCTCACTGAGATCAGCAATCCTTTCATCATCTGAAAGAGAAGGATCAAGTATAAACTTGTTTATGACACATCAACTTGTAAAAACATCTGTCTGAATTTATTGCCTTTTGAATGTTAACTTTTTTCTCCTTAATTAAAGCATAACATTTAAAGCTATAAGTAACAGACAGTACTTGCACTAATGGTGGCCACATGGGTTTTGCTACTGCAGTGAGAAAAGACAACAGTGCCAGAACAAACAGGTGGAGTGAACAAAAATACAGGTGCATGCTTTGTCACCTCAGCTTTTATTAAAACAATGTAACATTAGATATTTTAATCCCAGGACAGGAGAACAAATGGCACAGCAGATCATCAGCGGGAATGGTGCAGGTGTGTGTTCTGTGGACTCAGCTTTTTAAATAGTGTTATTGGCTAGCAGGCTGACACAGAGAGGACAACAGATAACATGATTACAGAAAATACTGCATTACCTTTTATTATGTGGTGATGTAAAGAAAACACAGAGCTTGTGGCATGCTTTAATAAAATTTTCAGGCAGCTAGTATTTTGAGGTTAAAGAGAAGCCATAGCTACCTGTGAATATGATGAATAGTTTGAGATTTCCTGACTTTCTGATTCAGATTCAGCTCTGGAAATTAATCCTATTTGGTGAGACAGCCTAAACATGAGGCCCATATTATTCTCAGCACTTGTTCCCTCAGTTGTTCTGGTCAAATCTTTTCTAGCTAATTAACTGAGAATTCTTTAGGTAGAGGAGAGAATAGAAGAGAACTTAATGATAACAGGATTCATATGGAATTGCAGGAGTCGAGATTCCTTTCAATACCTGGTTAAATACAAAAATTTTGTCATGTAGCTCAGTTTCTCACTTATTGAAGGAATTCTATATTTTTATATTTCTGAAATTATTTGTGTTTTCTTACATTCACATAATATACTTCATAGAAATGAACAGTTTAAGATCAAAATTTAGCACTGCTTTATTCTGTCTGCAAGCTCCCTGTTAGGTGGTTCTGGGGGCTAAACCTACAATTACTCCCGGATGCTTTTTGCAAACCTTCAGGATCCTTTACTACACTAAATCTTCTTTCCTCTATCTCCAGCTGAAGCAAGATGATCCATATTTTGAATGTCCAGTGTAAAAAATTTACCTGAAAGTGGCTTATAAGGCATGTGGAAGCTACTGTCAGTAAAAAAAAATTACTGCTTAAGAAACAGCCTTTGCACTGATCCCTTTCATTCCAAAGATTTTCCACAGGCAATAGTATCCCCCCTTATGTACGACTCTGCATGTTTGACAATTAAATAGTACATATTCAGAATTACAATTATTCTTCAGATTGCTTAGTTTGGTTAAGCTGCCTTCTATGTAATTTGAAGCAAATGAATGCAATAAATTGAAGCAAGTGCTAGAAGTCTTCATATTTTTAATGCAAATTAAGGCAGTCAATGTACCAAAAGACCTTTAATAATTAAAATTCTTAAACTTTAAACCACTTTTTTTTTTTCCTGCTTCCAACAGTGCTTAACACTGATTTGATACTAATAACATTATTTATCATGCTTTACAGGTAGAGTGGTGTCAAACCACCGAAAGGATTTCTATGGTCAGCTCTCAGTAAACAAACAGCCAGAAGATATTGAAAAAAAACAAATCATCTTTATGTTCAATTAAATATTGTCACTAAAGACAGTTAAGATTAAGAATGTTTTTAGTCATGACATCAGTCTAGCTGCTTAGGCAAATAGCACCAGATGCACCTAACTAGTTGAGGGTGGTCAGTTACTCTTCTGTGATCTATTCAGTCTGAAATCTAATATGATCAGACACCTGACATCTCTTATTATTACCATGCATTATTTCAGGTTTTACATACCCAAAAGTAATCAAATAATAATTTGATGGATATAGTATGGATAAATGTCTAGCTGTCTGGGATGGACATCAAATCTATATTCCATAGTAATCTGGATATTATTACAAATTTGGGGATTCACTTGTCTATGACCAGATCTGAAGATGCTGTGTAGTTACCATATTCTATTATTTAATTTAGCAGTTGGTCTGCTCTTCTGTTTACTGTGGGTTTTTTGGGTGACTCCTTGAAGGAGTTATTTGTTCAGAATTTGTAAAATTCCCAGCACAACAGGCTCCCAAGCACTGCTACCTTACTAACAAACACACAGTATTATCTCCCCAGTATTTTATTTCAGTGACTGCATAAGGTGGTATGACTTTTACTGTTTTTTGTTTTCCTTATTTCAAGTGCCTAAAACAAATTAAACTCTCAAAACAGCTCTTCTCTAGAGGATTAATGTACTTGTAAGGTAAAGCTTTTGACCTCAGGACCTACAGCATATTTCTTATTCTCATTTGTGTGTCTCTAGAGGGTGTTCAGCAGTCACCTAGCTTTATGGTGTATGATTTGTCTTGCATTTTGCCTCTTTCTGTGATACACTTCGAAACATTAGCAGTAATTTGTGACTGATAATGGGATATATTTCATATGAAGGTTTGCAAAAGATAAGCAACAATAAATCCAAACATCTTCCTTAGTTTGTGGTGGATGTATAATATAAAAATAAAATAATCTTTAGGGTAATTGAAAGAAGGACCACTACTGTTATACAGAATTCAATGTACCAATGTACACATGACAAGATTTTATCAGCTATATGTGCAATATATGGCACAATTAGCTGTTTGGTTTTTTTTTTACTAGGACATATGTAATGCATAAGCAACTGTGATTTCCCGACAGATTTTTCTTTATCTCCATCATTTCTGTATATTTAAACTGTATCCTTGAAATTGTTGCTGAATATATACATAATCTTCAAGCGTCACTAAATTTTTAAACGTGCTTTTATTTTTCTGCTATCTTGCAATAATCTCATTTGTATCCCTATAATTTTAAGCTTTTAAACCAAATTTATTTTAACATAGTTGTTGAGTAACTGATAGACCTGAAGGACAACTGGAAGCTCTGAAAGCAAAAGCATTCCTAGTACATTTTCTGTCAGTCAGTACATACATTTGAATGAAAGAAAGATATTTAAAGGAAAATTGTCCATATATATTATGATTTGAAACACCTATTTATGCAGCCTTTTTTTTTTTTCTTTTTTTTAAGTAAAGTTATGAATTCATTATATGGTCCTTAAATACTCCAGATTATGCTTGGAGCATCTAGCCTTTTTCTCTCTCCACAGCCTCTCTACTTCCTTTGAGCACTGAAATTCTGTGATGCACACACCAGTGCTAAAAGGGCAACAAAGACTCCACTGAAATGTAGCTGCTCTAGAACACAGTTTTTGCTTATTGGAAAGGATTGAGCAATCAGGCTGTAAATCACCAGAAAAGCAGTTTCATCTGTCAAGAATCTGAGAACCAAAGGAGCTTTTCAGGCATTCACCCCACAGAAAGCCTGGAAAATCGTGAAAGGGCAGAGACTGTGCCCATCAATCCCATCAGTCATCCAGAGCTGTCTCTAGTAGACAGCTCTGAGACAAATGCTGCTTGTCTGAATGCAGATACACCTTGACACACTCCCATGGGAGGGAGAAGACAGATTAAGGAGCATTGCATTAGGAAAGTAATAAACTAATCTTTTGTACTTTAAGTAGAGCATCATTACATTTAGCAATACTGTGTGAAGTCTATTTGCTTGCAGCTGTACGCTTTTAACTCTTCTGATGATCTGTTAAACCAAAGAAAACTTGTAAGTAAGGTTCTGAGAAAAAGGTCTGCTTAGTCTTTACTGAAAATCCCAGGCATTAGTGCAGCAATTGTGTTGGGGGCTACAGGGAGTTAAACAGAAATTCTGCCCTTTCACAGTACAGGGCAGGAAGTGTAGAATCAGTTGCCTTTACAGACTTGAGAGATTTGAAACTCTAAGATTCAGTGTGTGGCTCTTCTGCTAATAGTTTACTGATCAGATGGAAAGTGTTTTATCCTACAATGTAATTAGTGAAATGACAATACTAAGGCAATTTCTAGGTCAACTAAGCCTACTGGAGTTACTGCAGATTTTAAAAGTTTCACTCTAAAATGGAATTTAGCCCTTAATGTATGACTAATGGTAAGAACCTAAATTAATGCAGGCTTTCTCACTTAAGCTTTTGCTCGAAACGATAAAAAATGAACAAAGTTAATATAATCATATTCTTCTATCAATTCTTCCAGAAGATATAATTTACCAAGTTCTGTCTTTATTACATTCTGTGCTCTATAGATTTTCAGGTACATCAGAATAAAGAAAAGAACCTACAAAAAAAATCACTTGCCCATAAAAAAGAAATGTAAACTAGTTTTGAATGCACATCATGCTTTTTCATCTTTGACAGCAGCAGTATTTCAGAAGATACCAGATATGAGGTATTTATGGCAGGTGCATTACTACTTAGAAACTAATCTCACACACATGGCTGTTAACGTGAAATATGGATTTTAATAATCCAGCTTGGTGAGATATGTGAGCCTGCCTGGTGGGAATGTGATTAGCCACAGTCTGCAAGATTAATTGAGATACACAAAGCATGATTACATTTAGTGAACTCCAATCCAGTCTGATTATGCAAGAGACCACTTAGTTAGGGCTGTATCTTTATGGATATAAAAACAGATAAATCATAAACTCTACTGTGACAGGAGAGTCAGAATGGAGATTGTGTAAGTCAGTGAGCCCAGTGAATAAATCATCAAAGTAAAGTACCTGGACATAAGAAGGAAAAATAAACCATCAAGAAGAAAAAGAAATTCCATGATGTTCAAACAGAGCAAGAAATGTATAAGTAATGAGATTTAAAATGTCTGCCATCATCATTATTTTAAATTGATGTTATAAAATTTATGGTTTTGTTTAAATATGGAAATATTCATTCAGGAGAATACTGGTTTTACACAATAATTTTCTTGTCAGTTTACAGTGGATTCTGAAATTGCACCAAGATCAGAACTATACAAGATATGAGCGCGAAGTATTAGATAACTTCAGAAAGGCACTATGAGGAAAATTTAAATAGTTTTAATCCACTACAATTATTTTTCCATAATGAGTGTATCTTCCAACCCACTGCATTGCTGATAACACCAATCTGTAACAGAGAAGCCAAAAGTACAGGGTGGTACTTTCAGAACTAGTGTTATCTGGGTTCAATACCTTTCTCTACAGACTATCCGTAATTTGGATAATTTACCTACTCACTCCTTGCCTCATTTTTCCTGCCTGTGAACTCATTAGTAGCTGACAGAGACACTGAAGGGTATTCAGATATTATTGTTTTACTTCTAAAGCCATATGAGTAACGAACATGGAGAGTGCTTTCAGAGAAAATTCATTGTTACACCTGGTAATAACTTCAGAGAACCAAAGTCCTGAACAAAACACAATCATTAATGTAAAAATGTAGATTTTCTTTAAATGATGTTAATTTTTCTAATTGGTACATGTGCTACTAGCTGTAAAATTAGTAACTTTTGGAGTCATCTGAATGATAGTTTTTCTCATTCACTCAAATCACAGCAAGCCTAGCACAGATTAGTCAGTCTTCTGAACTAGAGATGAAGTAAACATACACAATAAGAAATGTCAGAATAAGACATTGTAAATTGTACTTCATTCATTTACTTGGACGGGTATGGTTTAGCTTAAATTATTCATGGGAATACTTTGAACTTACTAGTAGATGTCATATCTTATACATAAAAATACTCAGCTTTTAGTAATGTGAACATCAGTCAAGAGCTTTGTTACTAAAAGATTTTCTGAATAAGAAAATAGTTGCATGTGTGTATGTACATATCCCAAGGAAACAATACAGAAGTAATACACATAGTCAGCAGCCACTGAACTCACTTTTACTCCAATTCACCAACCAGACCATGCTCACGTTGGATTTAGCAACCCTTTACAGTGTGACAGTCTGAAATTCAGTACTACAGCATAGGTTCCCGGTATTACAGCACAGCTTCCAGTACCTCTTCATTGGTTTTGCCTTCCTCAGGCTATATCTCCTGAAGGTCTACAGGATCTCCTTGCTTAAGTGCTTTAGGTTACAAGGTGAGCTAATACAAATAAAACAGGTGAAGAGCTATGCACAGATAATGTTGGGGAAAGGGTAAAGGAGAACTATCAAATTTCAGACCTTGTCACTTGATTTCTACCTGCTTACTGGACACCAGGACGAAAAGGCAGAACCCTGAAACTTCCAGAGACAGTTGTACATCAACATATAATGCAGCAGACCATCCAAGTCAAATGGGAATAGACTATGCCAGTTTTGTTAAGCTTTTAATATTAACAATATGTTGTCACAGAATCAGAATATCTCAGGTTGGAAGGAATCCATAAGGATCATCAAATCCAACTCCAACTTCTTCAAAGACTGCCATAGATTTTCCAGCAAAATCGTTTGTTAATTTTTTGTACAGGAAGCTGCACTGCTCAGAGAAGAAGAAACTGGACAATCTATTAGAAATGGATATTATTTCTGGTCTTTGATGCGATTGAGAAAACACATACATGCACAGTAGAAACAGGGTACAAATTTTAATATTACTACCACAGTAAAATATATCTTCTGCCTTTTGGTAAATCCCATTACACAAGACACTGATGCTTTTGATTTTTAACAGCAAAGTATTCTGTGTATATGCATTTACTCTAGGATTGAGTTTTACTATCTATCTGCATGTTCTTAATGATTGCTCAGAAGATCCAAAAAATGTAGACTTCCAGTTAAGGTACCATTGCCCCATATGCTGGGGGACATCCATCCGGAAATCATCAAGAATCTACAGGGTGGGTGCAAAGAGGATGGATCCAGGCTTTCTTCGGTGCTGCCCAGTGACAGAACAAGAGGCAATGGGCACAAGCTGAAACACAGGAGGTTGTCTCTGAACATCAGAAAGCATTTTTCTACTGTGAGGGTGACGGAGCACCAGCCCAGGTTGTTCAGGGAGGTGGTGGAGTCTCCAGCCCTAGAGATATTCCAAAGCTATCTGGACATAGCCCTGGGCAACAACCTGTAAGTTGGTCTTGCTGTAGCAGAGGAATTGGAGCAGGTGACCTCCAATGGTGTCTTCTAGCTCCAGCCATTCAGTGATTCCGAGAAAGTCTTACTTAAAGAAAGTCACAGTATGAGCATGTATCCTTTAATTAAAGTATTAGCAACTGTACTGATGAGGTAAATTATAACATTCCATGCAAATGTTTGGTTTTGGTTTCTATTAAAAAGGTCAGCCATGGTAATTTTATCATGTACATTTTTGGTTATATTAAAGGACAGGATTGTCAGAAGCATCTCAATAACATAGGAGTAAATGTTTTGTGGATAGCTAATTTTTTTTTGTTTCTTCTTTTTTTTTTTTTTTTTTCTTTTCAAAGAATATTAATGATATTTAAACCTAGATAATTAACATTTGAATAAAAGAATTCTGTCATCAGCAAATCACATACAGACACTTAACAAAATGCCTGGTTTTATTTTAGTGAAATTTTGCTGACTACTTTGAAAAATCAGTCAAGTTTGAAAATTTTATGTGAGAAACAGTAAAGACATAGTCTGATATATTACTGTGCCATAAAACTTCAGTCAGTGAAAAAGATCTTACAATACACAGGAATTCCATTCACATTACTACATATAAACAGAAAAAAAAAAAATTGGTTTGCATTCAGTCCCTTGAAAGTGCTCCTAGAATTTTAACCAATGTTAACACAGACTTTAGGTTTGCAAGACTAAATGACTTATCCCTCACTCACATTTGTATTCCCTGCTTTATTGCTAACAAGTCTGTAGAACTTCACTATGTAATACTCAGTGGTTTATACTTTGGGTCAAACTGAACCTAAATTGTGCCTGGGTTTTGCATTTATTTGTTGTAGAAGGAGGTTATATTAGAAATTAATTTAGCTATATATATGTGTATGTATAAATATGTTCTGGATAGCCCAGTTTATAAATAGTTTCTAATTTTCCATAAATACAGACAGAGATATAAAGAAACAGCAGTACCTAGGTAGGTCTGCAGTGCTTAGTGTGTGAGAAATTATGCCAGGCATCCTCCAGAAGAGATAAAATAAGAGATGAACTTTGCAACAGTAAATAATAAAATAGTTTTTCCTTAATGTTTTTGAGTCTATGAAGATAAAACAGATGAATGTATCTGCAAAAATTTAAAAAAAAAAAAAACAACAGAAATATTCTGAAGTATGATAGCTTTCCTATGATTCCTTTTCTTATTTGTATTTTTCCACGTATTTCAAATCTAAATCTTTTGCTTTTAGTGACATCTATAAAAAAACCTGCTATCTTGGAAACTATCTGAATGTAGAACCAGTTTACAAAGTCAAAATAAGCCTACACAAATACAACCACCATGTGATTTGAATAGTGAAGGTGATGTGTTGCTCATGAAGTAACATCCTTGAAAGTATGGTGGGGGTGCCTTCCTAGTTATAGCTTTTGATACTGAATTTCACATAAAATAATACAGTAACAATGATGAAACGGTGGCAAAGAAAAGTGTCAAGTTTATTTCCCTCTGTTGTCTAAATCAAAAATTTTCCCACACATTCCTTTTAAAGTGGTATAAGAGTGCAAGCTCCAGTCTCCCTTTTCTTTAGCATAAATGATATTTAATGATGGGAAAAGAAAACAACCTTTCAAATATATCATATACAGAAGTGTACATGTAAACACAGAGATTTACTGTTCTTCACTCTTTTATTTGGTTTTGAATAAGTAACCTTTCTACTCTTCTTTGTATGCTTGCTTGGTTGGCTGGTTTTGCTGTTGTGGTTTTGTGATCCCTTTTCAGCTGAGCATGTTGCAATGCTCCAGGCTAAGCTTCTATATTAGAAGCAAAAGTATAGTTCCCACACAGTGAATGATCTTAGTGTTCATACATGGCAGTGTAAGGTCTATATGCTTTTATGTGTATGACAGCAGTTAACTATGTTTGGCTTTTGATCCTTCTGTTTTTTTCTGAGGGAATATTGCACCCACAGGTACTTTACTAGAGGAATGGCCACACTGGGACAGGATGAAGGTCCATTTAACCCAGCAACTCCAACAAGTGGCCATAAATAGATACGTGGAGATAAGTAAAATTGAGGCAAACATACAAGCTGCTTCCCACTCTTAAGTATACACACTCCCAACTTCTGAATGTCTTCAGACTGTGGAACTTCTTTAATTGATTTATGTTTTTTTCTTGACATATTGCAAACTTCTTGTTACCTCTCAGATAATTTTTAATCTGTTTTCTTCCTTATTTCTTTCACTTATTCCCTGTTACTCTTATTTTCTTGTCACTAGTGTTGGTTACTTACCTTCTTCAGAAACCTCTCCTTTTTCATTTAAGTGAAAAAAAAAAAAATCCTAAATATTTAAGATTTTACAGAGCAATTTGTTGTTGTGTTTCCTGTCTGCCGAACTGCAGACAACCATTTTCATTGTTCCTTCTCTTAATGCTTATATACATAAGGAATTAATTGTTATGCTTGCTATTCCTTGCTAGTTGTTTTTGATTTTATACTGTATTCTTACTGATGCTTTCCATATATACATTTTAATGCTTATTCTAATGTATTATGCCCATTTCTACATTCAGTGCAGATTTTGTGTTTGAGATCAGTGAAGAAAAGCTCACAGACCACCAAGTTCATTTTTATTGCACATCTCATTATTTCTCTGAATAAGAATGATTTTGGTTTTGTGGATTTGCTTTACTATGTTAGTCCTTCAGACTTTCTTCTGGTAAGACCTGGACTTTGGATTTATTGAAGGATGCCATAGTCAAGTTCACTGTCATTACTTTGTTCATTTTCTCCTTTTTTTTTCATAATAATCATGAACTTACCCAATTCTCCGTTTTCTTACCCACACTACCATCTGCTCTCCCACTCTACACAAATTCCTCTCTGTGATTACAAGATGTAGAATTACTTTTCCTCTGACTCTTTTCTTCATAACAAAAGTCAGAAAGTTGCTGTATAGATTTCACAGGTTTAAAAGATTTTAATTTCTATAACAAAAGTTTCTCATCAAATGATGTTCTCCATTGACACTAAAACTCTCGCTTCTAACAGCTCTACTGACTAGTCACAGAAACCCCTCATTAAGCTTTCTGGTAGGTATAAAATAGTACAGAATGGAAGGGTTCCCTGGAGATCATTGAGTATCTCTAATAAAAGTCCATCATGACTAAATGTTTTCTTATATCTGTTTTATTATTGATAGAGTCTTTCAACAGATATATTTTCATGGGTACTTTATAAACCTGAGAACATGAACATGCATCTTTTACATGTGAGGCAACATTTCTTCTCTTTTCTCCCTCAGCATCTCTAATGAAAAAAAAATCTCTGTCAACATTGTTGCCATGAGAATTATCATAAGTCTGTCATGTCAATCAAGTCACAAGTTAAGCTTGTAGCATTACTGTATTAAACCTCTCAGCTTCTCAATACCGATAGCACATGCACACATATGTGCATACAGACAGCTTCTTCCAAAACATCTGCTGCCTTGACATGTCTCTGTATCCACTGGATGAAATTTTCTTGAAATGATGGGAATTTTGGAACTTTCTGGGTCAGGTCAAAAGAGAGGAAAGTATTTGAATTAAAACTAGGAAGTTACAGAAAACCATGACAATGCAGGTATTTCATTTGAAATATGCCTGGCTCCTGAAGATTCAATGAATTTATAATACTTGCTTCAGGTGTTTCTTATAGAACAAAACAATAAGGGAGGAAAGGAAGTGTGGTCTTACATACCAGTGAAAATTTAAAGATTAATAAAAAATGCCTACATAGATTCAATGCAGGTTTGAATTAACAGAAAGACTGATATTAATCATGATGTTTTCCACACAAGTGGAGCAGACAAGATAGAAATTATATAGATTTTAGTCACATGCTTATGTTAAGTTTGTGAAACAAATCTACAAAAGGCAAAAATTAAATTTCCTTATTTCCTGCTGCTTACTGATAGAGGTTATAATTTCAGTAGTCAAAGCATGTCACTATACTCGGTCAGAAACAACTCTTGTCTTTTTTTTTTTTTTTTTTAAATGAAAATGCATATATTATTTATTAGCAAAAGAATATAGAGAAAAAAAAAGGTGGGAGTAATTATGAACTTTGAGGTGACATAGAAGAGACACAAGAGAGGAAAGCTAGAAGCCTCTAGTCAGGGGACAGATTTTGGGATTTCTATGAATCTAGTTTGTTTCTAGTTTCTCAAAGAGGAGCTTCATAGAGAACTAAAGTGTTAAAGGGATGAGCCACATATTAAGTGTACATTATATGATTTTTAAATAACTATTTAAAGGAAGACTAATGCACAGTTAAAAGGTACCTTGCTTATTATAAATGAAATAATTTGAAAGATAATTATGTGCCTGGGCTGCTTGACAGCAATCTGTTGAAACAGTTTCATGATGGTAGTGCTTCTCATCAAATATGTCTGTTTCCTATGGATAACTTTTACATAAAGAAAAAATTGTCATTTGTTTGTTTTCAGGTTTGGGACTGTGTTTTTTTAAAGGAGGGAAAAAAGAGAAAGAACACAGTTGAGCCAAAAATAATTTACCTTATTCACTAAAGAAATGAATTCCTGAAAAGTATGGTTGTTCATGGACAAAGCAAGGATATTATGTTGTGATACATAATGTTTAGAAATTACTGCAGTACATTCTGTTGATGTTTATGAGCATATGCACTGTACACTACTATTATCTGCAGTACAACAATATTTTCATTTATAGTTTGAGTGAACATGTGGACTTTAGCTGGACATTGGAAATCCATGTGTTGCAAAACATCTATTATAAATGTAGGTAGTGACATCAGAAACTATGCAGGTAAAAGCCACAGGGGCTAAAGCACACTGCTTCAGCTGCAAAATACAAAGACACCTAAATTAAAGGAAAAGAAAAAATAAAAAAAAAAGATGGCTCTAAAGAATGACAATGTTGCACACATGAAATATAGTTATAAGTAAAAATATAACAATATAACATGAAGAAATTTGTGAAGTATTATGTGATGAACGTATATTACAGTTGTCATTCTTTGCAAGGCCTGTGAACCTCTCAGATTTTGTTTGAACTTCTCTTGGCCAGGCTAAAACTTTGGGTTGACTAAAACAAAGGTAGAGACATCAAATGGTAGAGGATGCAGTGCAGAGGAATGCTGCCATGGGGTGATAAAAAAAAGGACACACAAAAAAGCCCTTCTCGCCTGTTATATAAGTATAGTGGACCATGGCATTAACTTTGCACATATTACCTGACCTACTTCAAACTTGTATATTAGAAGATAATGCTTGCCTTAAATCCCAAATTTTTACTTCTTTTAGAAAAAGCTCAGGAAAACATATAGTACTGTAAATATAGGGACTTCAATTTTAAGAATGGAAAAGGTGGGGGAAAGGTGCATCATTCATTTATGAAACATTGTTTTCTAATGACAATACAATAGAAGTGTTAATAATAATTAGAGAGGGAGACAATAATTCACAGAAGCAAAACTGAGATGTATACAAGCAGAGATTTCTTAATACATAGGGCTGGCTAGACAAAAAGATATGTGCAAGAATTAGTTAATGGGCTATTTGTCCTTAGAGAACACTTCCTGCAAAACAACTGAAAATTAATTTTAGTTTAGATTGATGAGGATGTTTAATGTTAAATGCTTATTCAATAATACATATGAAAGAGAATCTAACAAACATTTAATAGGTCTTAAGACACATGATTTGGGAGGGATATTTTATTATTATTTTAATTACTTACAGCAATTGCAGTCTATGGCTTTGTTACAAAAATATGGACATCATTACTGACTTTCATTTCAGGTCTACTTTTTCCATATCACCAAAATATTCCTTTGTCATTAGGCATACGGTATTTAGCTAGATTTTTCAAAAGTGATAGAAATTACACCATCTGAGGAGTAAGAGGAATATACTCTGTAATTACATACTGTAATTATATATCTGAAAATAGCTTTAAAAAGTAATGGATGCACCCAGAAATGAGTTCATTGTCAAGTGACACATTTTTTCAGTAGCCTGCCATGAGCACAAATCCATTGCTTTCTCACGTTCCACTTTTTACAAGCTTTATACTGAAATGGATTTCCCAGTGAGATTCATATCTATTTGAGCACTATTCATACTGTTACTAACTGTAAATATCTCCAGCAGCCCTATTAACTTTAATGCATTAGCTCTTCTTCTATTTATTTCAACTTAATGAATGCATAATAATTTTAGGTTAGGACACCATTAGCAGGATAGTTTTCAAGCTGCTGTAGCTCAGCAGATGTACTATCATAAATTACAACACAGCTCTGTGTTTTTTTTATGATGGCCATAGGACAAAATTATTAGAAAACCATTTTTCTATTCTTCTACAGTCCTGGCATTCAGAAAGGCTACAGATTTAGTAAAAACATCATGTCTATCTGGTATAATCAGCTTGTTCCACAAGTAACCAAGATTTAAGAAGAAATGAGGTTATAAAACCAGCCCCCATAGCATTCTTTACAGTAGGGCAAGAAGACAACAATCCAGAGGATATGCCATCAAATAACTACCAGAGAACTGCTCATGTCTGACAACTGGGACAATTAATTTATATAATATTCACAACATCTCTTTCTCTTCCCTATTATTTGGAACAACACTCAATAAAAATGAACCATGTCTTTGAGGGCTTGTTGAGGGCCTCCATGAGCAAATGAAATTATATTTGTGTCATTCACTTCACATCTATAAAGGTAAAGCAATGAAACGGAGATGGCTGAGTGGATTTAAGGGAAATTTTTATGTATAAAATGTTTTCTGAATCTTTCCCACACTTAAAAGTAATGCTTGAACCTTTGGAGGGAAGTTTAAGTAGCTGTAATATGCACTTGGGTAATTAATGGAAATCCTATATATAAAGAGTATGACGAAAAAATACTTACTTTGATATAACTTTAGACTATTAAAAATAGTAACCCACCTGCAAGATTCAGATTATAAATCCTACAGGCATCAAAATAAGTTAAAAGAAATAAATATACTCAAAAAGACCATCACTTCCTAGGGTGAATGTATTGTGAGTGTTAGATGACTATTTATGGCTTAACAGAGTCTATATTCTGAAGGAAAAAATATAAATTAAACTAATAAACCTATTAGTTTTACATATTCATCAAAGTAAAAATAGATATCTGAAGCTGAAGCTCAGCTACATTCAAGAAAGGTTCATGGAGCTGTATACTAACCCACTGAAGAAGTAAGAACAGAGAGAAAAATTCAATGTTTTCCACAACATAGTTGGATTCTGTCAGTAAAATGACCAACTTTCTTTAATCTTTCAGAGTGTTCTGTTTCTTTCATTGACCTGTTTGAAATTCATTGCAAGATAGAACCAAAACTAAAATCTTCAGGTTTTTGGATTGTCACATTTTTCAGTGTTTCCTTTTTCTCTATGTGGCCAGTAAGAAATGTTTCTTAGCATTCCCCAATATATATCAATGTAACCAAACAATGTTTGCGATCTGTAATGCTTGCCTTAGGCACTGTTCTTGAACCATGCTATTTTATGTGTATTTAAAACCTTGTGATGTCTGAAATAAGCTTAACTGTTTAAAGATTTTGGTATATCTTTATATCAAAATATCCTGAAAATGTTAATTTGTGACCTTTTTTCAAGACTGCTGCTGCAGGACTGAAATATGTAAACTCATTTGAAAATCCTGGGACATGTCAGTTTGATGTGCTACAGGTGACAAAGCAGACAACCTGCCCACCATGGAACAGGTGTTTCCTTTGCATTACTCTCTATTGTGCTAAACCGTGACTGATAGAGTAAGCATGTAACTGTGAGGAGTCTCATATTTACTATGACTATTTTATATTACCACAGGAGAAATGTATACATTTAATAAACTCTTACACCCTGTTCCAAAAGGCATTCTTCAAAAGCAAAGCAAAATTTAGCTCTCTTCTTGTTAGCTGGATGAAGTTTTTCTGGATCAGGAATTCCTCACCTCCATGGGAATGAGAACTAACAGTTCCATCCCACGTGTATTTCTTTAGAAATACATTTTAGAGGAGAGACACGAGAACATATTATACCTTCCATTAGCAAACAGAAATCAGAAATCCTATGGAAATCCCTACATTCTTTTATGACTAAAAATTCACATATGTGAGCCGTTATTTTAAGTAACTTTGGCTTGCATTTCTGCTGGTAACTTCTGCATGTGACTCATATAAATAAGACATATATATTCCATGTTACATTTAGTGAGACATGCCAAGTTGCATAGAGTAAATTTCCAAGAACCATCTTTCAGGGCAGCTAGCTTTGCACTGCATGTCATTGTCTCTTCCTTGTACAGCATACAATGATGGTAATGATGTCATCACAGGTGTGCTAAATATGGGGTGAGGCATCTTTAAGTGTTTGGTTTTTTTTTAAATAATATTTTCTCAAGGAAACTGTACCTTCCAAACATGCCAAACAAGTTAAACTGTATTCTACACTGTAATAAATGTAAAGTTAAACATTGTAACATTTATAATTCTTTCTAATCTGCTGGTGAAGGACTTTTTGATGGTTTAATGTATCTACATTTCTCTGTGTTATATATATGTATAAATATATACGCTCATATATACGTGCACATTTTGTGGAATACATGGAACCTCAGCAACTCCACTATCTAATCAACCTATTTCTGGTAACTCAGGAAAGATCAGATAAACATTAATTCTGCTTATTTACTTCATTCTGTTGGATTTGAAAACATAATGGGATAATTTATCAATTTACATTTTACGCATAAGTAATAAACATTGAATAAAATATATTTGTTTACTCCTCAAAAATAATGTTCTGGGTTAACTAACAACATCAAGACTTAATGGGTTTAAGTATGTTGTCTGCAAGGCATTTCTATCTTTACATATGTTATAACCTTTCTTTTAAATGGGAATTTCTCAAATTACATGAGACTTCACAGTACCTGAAACTGGCTTTCCATACTATGCATTAACTTAAATCATCAGTCTGAATTCACACCTCCTTAATTAAGTTAATGTTAAAAAGTTCTTTCCAGCTTTAGAATTACTTCATTTTTCCTGTTTTTAGTTATAGTGCATAGGCCAGTATGCATGTACTTTTTATCTGAAAGGACCTCTAGCACTAATTTGAAGCCAGTGCTGAACCCATGACCATGACCTTGGGCATTTGCAGAGAGTCCAGGTCTCGAAATGTTAAGATGACATCCTGTGCTTTCTAGCACCACCATAACTGAGAGGAAGAGGAGGAGGAGCAAGAAATGAAAGAGGATGGGTATTCCTCAGTTTGTGCTGAGCAGTTCATGTGATGGCCAAGCTCTTGTTTGGAAAAGTAAAAATGAGTACAGGAAAGGGCTAAGGGACAAGATACTGGTAAGTGTGATTTGGATGAATACAGTATTTTCTAATCACATAAAACACTGTATCTGAAGCCTTGATAATAATAATATTATTAACAAGACACAAAAACCCAACTGAAATATAGTGAAAGATAACTTTTTCCTGTCAGTTCTTTTGTTAGATTTTTTATTTTTTTTTTAATTCAACAACTGCTCTAGAATCAGTTATGCTTTTTTAAGCAGGAATGATCACTATGAATAACAAGAGAAGCTTATGAAAAGATTAGTTACTGGATTAATGTTATTTTTTCATTGGAATTTAAGGAATACACATAAACGCTTTCTGTTCTACAAAGAGCGGGATTAGTATGGCAGGTGATTTCATGGATCAGCACTTGACTTGGACTCCAACCATCTGGATGGGTTCCCAGGTGTTATTCATAATATTATTGCAGACATAATTCTAGATTTAGCATGTCTTCACTCATGACTCTTTTGTTTCCTTTCTAGACAATGGAGAGAGGCATGCATCCTTGTGTTAGCATCCTGCTTCTACATAATATTTCCTCTGAATACTCCCTTTGGAATATAGATGTGTTAACTACAAAGATTCACCAGAATCAATGTCCCTGTATACTAAATACATATTATCCTGCACAAATGAAGCAGTAGGCTATGACTGAATGTAAGAGAACAGAGTTTCCCACTGAAGTCCCCAAGATAAGTATATTTCCTGAAGAAGACTCTATTATTGAATAAACCCTTATTTCTCTAAAGGTATTTATGACTGCTGTGACTTGATGGTGACTTAGCAAACTGCACGACTGCTTTCCTCCAGGGAAGGTGTTCTGCTGAAAGAGAAAGAATAACTCAAGCAATAGAAGTGCAGAAGCAACAAAAGAACAAGGTGCTTACAATCAAATGCTGCACTGGGCCTCAAAGTAGCCTGACATAAACCTTGACTAATGATTTAATTCAGCCCTTCAGCATGCAGGTGTATCTGTTCTATCATCTAGAGGGCATGCAAATCACTAACACATGCAAAGAAGGAGCTGATGTTACAAGATAATGGTAATGTGCACCTGTGATTTAGAAGGCAAATCAAGGCTTTAGAACAGTAGGCTACATAAATTTTTATAAAACCTGTTTGACTCCAGAATTCAAGAGGCTTGTTGTATATAACACAATAGTTCAGTTCTTTTATTTTGGTATCTTACCAAAGATTTAAATTTAACTACAGAGAAAATCCATACATTAAGGTTTCTAAGCAATACCAGTTATTTGTAATTTATGACTGGTTTATGAACAATTGTCAAGATAAATTTGCCAGAGCGGAGAAATGAGGTGATGCCAAGAGACAGCGGCTGACTAATTGCCTTCTCTTTCTTTTAGTTAGCATTTCAGATTTGGAAATATCTAACCTACTTCAGCAAAGTAAATTACTCCATGTTTTCATCCTTTCACTCCAAGATTAATTGCTTTGCAGCCAGTTTACAGAATTTTGGTTTGCCTTTCTCTGTATGAGAGTGTATGCACATACAAGGATGAATGAGGGATTGAGACTAGGAAATTGCTTTCATTTTCCTGCTATCACTAAATAACCTGTCTTCTCAATATCAGGCTAAAAGGTCAATATCTAATTTAGGATCCTGTTTCTATAATCCTTGAGATGAGTAAGTCTTGACTTCAGGCAAGATGGCCTTGTGATTTAACACTTTTTTAATGTGCAAAAAAGATGAGGAATTTGGCCTGTGCTTAAAAGCAGTCTTTGAAAAATGCGCAATGTAGATTATTATTTTTTTTCCTTGAACACCTATTTGATGCAAATTCCTGCAAAACTCTTGGTGTAGTTCCAACAACTTTGATAAAGCTCTCTAAGGTAGTGCTTGCAATGTGGGTGTGTTTAGGCATACCATTAGTCCAAAATAAAAGGATTAAAGACTGAGTTTGACCATTATGATTTATCCACACTGCTTAAGTGACCACACTTTCAATGCTCTGGGCACGGAACTTTTAACTTCATACCCTACCTCTGTTTTGGGCAATCCAAATTTCTCCCAGCAAATCTGTTGGTGGAAGGGCTAGCCCTAATCATTTTTCCCTTTGTCTACATGGCCATTTGCAGACATCTGTCCTCCTAGCCTGGAATTAATCACTGATACACTTTAATTTAACATTTTAGAAGTAGCTTTTGAGCCTGCTTTTATGGAATACGACCTGCAGCCTATTAAGTTTCAGATTTTTCTTCATCTGAGTAGGTTGCATTAGATAACATGGAACTGCTATAATCTATCTGTCCATTATTCCTTTCACAGGCCTTATACCTATCTGGTTCTCACATTTTCAGTGCTATTGGCACACAAGATTTAAGTTCAGTCATGTAAAATAGACCTTTACCTTTGTATAGTAAAGAAAACTATTTGTTCCTTCTTTAGCAAAGAATAGGCATCCAAAGAAAACAATAATAGCCATCTGTAGATATCTATATTTTCCTCTCATTGTCTTCTTACAGTCTTGGGAATTTGGGGCAGTGTAGGTCTGACCATTCCTTGGAATTTCAGGGTATTCTGTTGCATGTGCCTTTTCTTTCATATCAGAGTGTAATTATTTCACTTCTGCAATCAAGTTTGTATATCTTAAGTGACACTTCTGTTAAGATGAACCTCTCTTTATCAAACAGAACCCTTCTATTGCTTTTGTTTGCCTTTTTTTCTCCATCTTAGTGAATGCTGGTGAAATTATATACATAATATAGGTATAACTGAGAACCAGCAAATTGAAAACCACGCTTTTTCTGAGGGATTTTCCACCCCCACCATCTCTCTGTTTTCATACAGAAAAGTTCTTCACAGTTCTTCTTGTTTCCTTAGCTTAAATATTGTTTGGCCATGATCCAGTCCATCAGGTTAATGGCTGATAATATTTGTTCTGCAGTTTCATCTAGACAAGTAGATTGATTTCTGTTAGAGAATTTGTCAATTAGTGATGGACATACTTAATACTTCTTGAGACATTTGGTAATGTAGTGATTTTAGGAGTTGATTAGCATTGTTCAATGCTAGATGCCCCAAATTGTTACATCAGCTATAATAAAATATAAATTTTCCTGCTTGTAGGAATGGGACATGAAGCATTTACTACAGTATCATACATGTTACTTAGAAGAGTCTGCCTTACTATGGCATGTTCAAAAATTCTCCTTTACAAAGTCTTCCTTTATTTACTTCTTGCAGTTAATAAGCTACACATCCTGTCACAACACTACAAATACATACTAAACAAATATTTAAAGAATTTAAAACTTCTTCTAACTGCCCTACCAAAGGCTACATTATTATACCCAGTACAAAGTTACTATTTCCATTTTAGTATACAAAGCAGAGCAAAATAGGAGGAAGAACACTATAGCAAGAGATAGATTAATGACATTTTAATGGATACAGGCATGCACTGATCTGAACTTCTGCAGAACAGCAGTGTTTTGTTGGGCACTCCTATGCTATTGGCCTTTAGGAAAGAAGGACGTCTTCTGATCACTTTCTAGCTGTGTCTCTGACTTTATGTGACCTTTGCAAGTCACATTATTTGGGTGTGCAGCACCCATACAAATTAGTAAATTATTGCTTTACTTGTTCTCTTGAGGTTTGTGAGGCTTAATTAGTGACTTTTATAAATCTTTTCTACACGTACACATGCAAAGTGCTATAAGGACAAAGTTTTATTGTCACTATTCATTAGGGAAATGAGTTTCTTAGAGCTATGGTGCATAATTAGTTACATATTGCAGGCTGTGCTGAGGCTAAAACCAGCAGTAATCTCTTATAAAATATGAACAGTATGTGTTCTCACAAGTTGGGCAAAATCAGGTGTGGTTTCTGGCCTTTTTGTACCCTTCCACAATTTGAAAAGTGATAAATTGTTAGAATTTGTTCCATTTTCTTTTGTTTTCAAATAATGTTGGATTTTCACTTCATTTCTAGAAAACTTCTCATATTGAATGTTTAGGAAGTATGTTTTCCCCAGTTCCCCACAGTTGTTCGACAATGCTGTTGGCATGAAGCATTTCAGCAGTTCTGATGTATTGAAAAGAATTTATTTCCTTCCTGACATTTACAGAGCATTATGCACAAAACCTCCAGGTCCTGTAAGGGGCCAACAGGGCTCAGTCCTCTCTATAGTCCATTCAACATTGACCTGCAGTCACATACCAGATAGTCAGGAGGTGTCCTATCAAGTGAAACAACATATAAAATGGAATTTTAATACTAATTATATTTAATCACAATACCATTACCATAACAGATAGGATGTGGAAATGAATTTTGACTTGTAGAGAACATCCACTACAGATATTCATGTGTTGCAACATATTTGCCCTCAAAAATAAATATGCTTCATGTTTTTATAATAATAAATGGCCATTTGTGCAGTGAGTGAAAAAAAAATTCTAATCAGTCAGTGGAAGTCAAAGAGTAACCTGTGTTTTGCTTCATTCCTGCAGTCTTACTAGATCATTCCCAGCAAGAAACCCTAAAGCAAGTTTATAACATAGATTATATATAATGTTTTTCTCTTCAAGTAACATGACTCTTTGAATATTACAGATTTGAAAATCTTTCACCTGATGCTAACAAAAAGCTTGCCAAAGACTTAACAGATAGAAGATAGAACAAAAATAATGAACTATGTGACCTAATTTATGTAGAGTTCATATTTTCCAGAGTAGAAGCATGATTATTAAATATTGTTGTTTTATTTATGTAACCACAAGAATGGTCTCATCCCACTGCACAGTACAAAGGGACTATTAAAGAGAGAAATATAGTGGACCTATGTGAAAAAGTGTGTTCCTATCACTTTGCTTTCCGCTCTTACTAAACATTCATTCATGCATCTTATCCTGGTGAGAGAAAACAAGAGGGAAGCTATTTGAAATATGCTCATCCATCTCCTGCATAATCTTCTTTTCCTTGTTCTCTGCACACAAACAATATTAAATTCCACATCAACAAGGATCCACAGAGACACAACTTAAGATATAGATATAACACAGTGCTCACCTGTGTTTGGAAATGCCCCAGTAAAGAAGTGGCAGCATAGTATCATGAACATTCTGTGCTGATAGATGATTTATTACTGGCATCTTGAAGAGTGACATTTTGATAAGGCTGATCTAGACAACTCTTTATGTGGATAACCTTCAAAATGGAAAGCAAGGCAGTATGTCCGTTCTCTCCCCATTTGCTTTATAATTGTATAATTGTCATCAGGTCCTTACAAATCCAGCTTGACTTTCAGGATTGCAAGATGAAAGTTAATTCCATACATTTCTGGATCATTTATTTTTTTTTAGTACAACATTTATATGAACCGATACTTCAATGTAATAAAAGAGTAAGCGTAAGAGGAAGGCAGATTTTATCTTCTTTTTCTTCTTCACCATGGTGTTTCTCTTAATTTGATAATGTTAGATGTCAGCAGTAGGTGATGTTTGAATCAGTGATGGACAGTTTAACTAAATGCTTTGCAATTTTGGCATGGTTTTTGAAAATATTGCTGAATACTGTTTGCCTATCTAAATTAATGAATGTTATGGTTCTTTACCATCATTATGAATACAGCTAGTGTTAAGAATTAATACAGTTCATAGGTTTCCAATTACTTTTCTTCTGAGGAAAAACTCCATTCAAAATAGCAAGTGGCAAGCCTGCTACACAGCACCTCTCACAATGTTGCCCTCACTGTCATAACTAAAGGGCAACATTTATTCCCAAAGAATTCTTAATATACTCAAAAGCTTGTAGCTGTAAGAGACTATGCTGTCTCCATGCACTTCCTACAGATAGCCATTGATAATCATCATGACTTTAGTTGGTTAGGCTTCTCATTGAAGCAGTTGACCATTGATACATGCAGGCTATGTAGACAAGGCAGATGTGGTTTCTCTGATACATTTTATTGATTAAAGATTGAGAACAAAGGTACCTCATCTTCAGGGAAGCACCACAGATGATAGGCTGTAGGATAAATATCTTGGGGTTGATATCCCACAGTTTCTTCCAATGAAAGCTTTATATTTTGGCTACACCTATTTACGCTAGGGCATGAGATGGAGATATTTCAGAATGAATACGACTGAGTAGATTACTTGACAAGTTTTGTGAAACTTGAAATCAAATATATTAAATTATTCTCCCAAAGATCATTGAAAAGCTTTAACAGTGTTTCATTTACTATTTTGTTATTCTCTGGCTCGTACATTTTAAATTAAATTTTTATTCTGTTCTGCTGTTTTCATTACAAAACCCTCTAATTGTTTATGAACTGAAATTATCATTTTCTCTCTCAATAAACGTCTCTTTGAAATAAAGACTTTTGTGCTGTTAAGCACAATAGAATAATAAAATATAATTGTAATCTTTTATTAGACTAAATGGCACTGAAGATTTTCCAGAAACTTCTGTACAAACTGCAAGGAAACTAGCTTTTAAGCTGATGCCTTGAACTTTTTATGAACAGAATGGAGAGATACTGGCTGAAAACAAGGAGCTATAAAAGCCATTTGAAAAAGCACAAAACCTTTTAGCATAAGAAATTCCTGACAGAGAAACGGACCCTTATTCTCAGTGTAAAAGATTCAGCAGTGCATCTGGATATAGGTACCTGGCTCTGGCTCAGGATGTAGCCATAAACTGTCTACTGCACAGCAGTGCTGAATCAACTTTGTCTTGTGAAATGAGACAATAAGCAAAAAATGTAATTCTGTCTTTTATTCAATAGGAAAGACTTAAACTGCTTTTTGTACATTGGGAGTACAAGAACTCCTATGTATCACTTCTGACAGGGCGGCCCTAAATAGTGCGGCAAAAACATTCAGGATGAAACTTTTTCAATCTCTGTTGTTAAAGATGATTCAACTACCATGAGATAACCCATCATCTCAGGAAGGATAGGGAGACTTTCTTGCTTAGTCACTAGGGATTGCTCTGAGGAGGGAGACCAGAGAAAAGTTCAGTTCTAGTCTATGTTATAAAAATTCTAATTAATACAGCTTTAATTTTCCTGCTCCATGTCAGGCTGGCATTGTATTTATCCACAAGGCAAGTCCTGAACTCTTCCAGATGAGGATCCACAGACAAGGGAATACCTCACTGGGGAGTCCTTATGGTGCTGTGATGTGAGCAAGTTATTTTGCTGCTCCATTTCACAATGTGGATTGTTGATCACACATCTACTGGCACAAACTTAGGCACTAGATGAAAGTCTAATAGAAAGTATATGAACCCAGAGTCTAAACATTCAGAAATGTAGGCAAAGATTGACCTGGGATTTATATAGGGTACCCATAAACTACTATGAAAGGAACCCTGAAGTACTTCACATTTCTTCTTCTATTTAACCCCCCCACCCCCAATTGTATTAAGAGATGCACTGTTCACACTGGAATAAATAAAATAAAACAAAGTAACTGCTTTTATCTGCAAAAAATACAACTCTTTCAATGTATTACCCAGATCAAAAATCAGTATTCAGAAATGGACTCAGCAAAAACAAATTAGCTGTGCAAGTGATTTGGCTTGCTCTGCAAACTTTTAATTTTCTGTTTTTAACCCTTTAAGATATCAGGTAACTGTTATATAAGGGAAGAGGTGCTGTTTTATGATTTGTTGATGATATTTTAGCACAATTTATTAGCACAGCTTTCAAGGTGATTCTCAAAGATTTCCAGGTACATTCCAATTACTATGATAAAAAATGCTTTCTATTCAAAGATAGGTTAAAGAATACATGGTACTCTTAGGACTTATTGCAAATATTAAGAAAGGAAAAACACATTAGATCACTGAGGCATGACTTTGTAGTTCTTATTTGTATACAGACATGAAATTTAAATTATTGGTGTAGCTTATCTCCTCTTTTTTTTTTTTTTTTCCCCCCAGTAAGTAATTTAGATGCTTTTGTTCTGCAGTTTACTGAATGATGGCTGCATTCCAAACAGATTTAGGGAAGCGATCAAACCAATATATCATAATACAATTTTCTAAGATTGACTGATTCAAATAGGATGCTGACTAATATTGCCAGAAAACAATGAATGTTCAAGATTACTCTGAATGTTAATGTGAATTTTGCCTTCTGTCCCCGTAGTGTTAATTAAAATTAGAACAGACTCTTTCATTCCCTTTATCATTACAGCTTAAACAAATTCTGACTGACATCTCAGCTGACTTATTTTCCTTCATAACTTTTACACATATGCCAGCCTGGCCACAAATCTAGATGGTAATTTTTATTGACATTCTTTGCAAGTCTAAACAGTGTCAATGGGTAGAAAAAAGCAAAAGTTTTCTCTACTTTTTACTTCCTGCATTCCTTATGCAGTGGAGAACTTAGACCTTTGTGAGATGTAAAGAGTAGATGTATATAAAACCTAAATGGTTATACAAGTAATGGCATTTGAGGATAAAACCAGAAGTACTAGTTTTTATGTTAAAAACTTATGGTAAATTGATAATATAATTAACTAGGTAGCATTAAGTACTATTACATCCAGATTTATTTTGAAGTATACAAACATTATATTCCATAATGCATTTCCTTTCCAAAATCTGCTCCTCAGCAGAATCATGTCATATACCTGTTACCACGTCTATGATGGAAAATATGTAACAAGCTTGAGGGATTCCATACAAAATTTAATTCCCAATTAATGACTAGAAATACTCCCAAGAGGTAGGTTACCCATCAGGCAGGAATTTGCCTTTGATTTTGATGATTTTTCTAGACAAATCCCTGCACAGATTGCAGCTTCCAGAACTTTTTTAATACATGCTGTTGAATTATAGCCTTTGTAGTGATTCCAGTCATGAACTTTCATAGTGCACTACACTATGAAAACATGTCATCTAATGCCATGTTGGTGTCTTTTTCTTTGAGAGAGCAGGCCAAGAGTTATAAAAATATGTCTTTAGTCTTAGGTTCCCTCTTTATCCAGTCTGTCATCTCCCCAAATGCCAGGATAACTTTTACAGTGAAACCAGTAAATTTTCTGAATTTTGATACAGTTTGTAACAAAAACTAAAGCCTTAATAGTTTTGCAAACATACTAAAAATTGTACTTAGTGCAAGCCATTAATTCCCTTTACATTGTCTGTTGGAAAATAAAAAGTCATTCCCTGATTAGATGAGCTAGGAACAAAGCAGTGATTACAAATGTGAATTAATATATGCTGAAATATACAGCTCCAGAAAAGCTCATTTATATAACAAGAATAACATGGCAATATCTTCATAGATCTTTCTCTCATTTTTTTATGCACTGGGATGATTAATGGATTAGGTATGTGTGTCTATTTGTGTTATCACATGTCTGGGATTCCCGACAATTTCCTCCCTGCTTCAGTATCACCACAACGTTTAATCATTTTCTAAAAGTACAAAAAACTGGAAAGATGAAAAATATTTCTAAATTAAATTCTTCAGCCTTTCTTAACATATTGGTCCCTTTTCACATTCTCTATTAAAACAAAAGTTGTTTCTGTAAAGTAGAACAAAACACACAAAAAAAGAGAAAAAATATTTGGGTTTTCATTTGAAATATTTTTTCATCTGTAGCTTTTGCATTTCAACAGGCTCAGTACAAGTGATTACAGTTAAGTGAAATCTTCAAGCCCCTAAGTAACACCTTGGAAGAAACAGCAAAAGTTACGTTCACAGAAGTTACGCCCATATTCCTGGTAAGGGTATGCAGTGAGATACTTACCCTTATCAGGGACATTGTCATTTGTAGAAGCTTCCCTGCCGCCTCATCTGTTTGCACAGCTACTCTGAATGCATTTGAAACTGAAGAATGATTAAAATCTAAACAGCTGTCAGTTTGCAGAATCTCCAGCCTCTACATATGTGCTGCCACACTGCCAAGTCCATGCCTGAATGACAGTTATAACAAGAAGGACATGCATATTGTGTTATATTAGTTGTTACTAATTTTCCCAATTATTGTGGCTAGCACTATTGATTCTTCCATCAAAATGAACAAATTGGACAGGACAAAGCAGTGGAAAAATCTCTGTCTAATTATAAACACCCTTTAAACAACACCTCCATCAGAAATAATCATGCCTCTATCATCATTGCTACATATTTAAAATCCCAGCTGAGGAAAGAATCTGTCTTTTCATTACAATTAGTGCCTTATTGTCTACTTGATAATGCTAATTTTAACCTCTGCAAAGTCTAGAAGGTTTTTTTTTTTGTCTCTCAGTGTTCAGAACCTCAGTTTGAAATTGGCAGTTTCTACATGTATAAATCCCTTCCAAAAATTGTCAAGGCTAAGGACAGCTAGAGCTCAAAATCACAGGAAAAAATCCAGAAAATACATATTCATACGACTGAAGTACCTAGTATACCTATGAACTGTCTTCTCAATTTGTTTGGTGGTTTTTTTTTAATTTATTTTTTTGCAATGTACCACTCCTAGACTATAAGGTACTTCCATAACATACCACTCCTTCGTGTACCTACCTCTAGCATTGCAACTTAAAACTCAGGCACAGATACACAATGAATCCAGATACACAATGAATATAGAAGCATACACAACTGTTTATTAAGGTGGAAAAAAAATAAACTGAAGAAAAGAAAATGGGGAAAAATTAAACTGAAATCCATGAAGTCCTCAGGTCTATTTGTATTATAATATGATTCCTGATTTTTGAAGAGATAAGTCACAGTAATCATGACATAGTTGATAATTAAAATACTGGTTATAAAAATAGATTGAGGTAGATAGAGTGAATGGTTGCAGGAATATATTTTTCTGGCTTTTATGCATATCACTATTCAATGAAAAGATGAAACTCATGATAGTTCTTAATTCTTAGAGAGGCAAGAATAAACAGAGACTTGGTCAAGTATTGCATATATAAATCTATGTTACCAGTAGTATTAATAAAATGTATTTCCTCTCTGTGTCATTTTAAGGGCCAAGGCTAAGGAAAGAATCGTTGTCACTTCTCATACAAATATAGATAATATCATTAGTTTCTTTGAAACCAACAAACAAAAAGGGCTGCGTGTAATTTCTGTCTAAATCCCTGCAAAACTTTTTGAAGTACTGATATTCAAAGTTGTACCACTGAAATTGCTATTTGTACTGCCTTTTTTTTACATGTGGACAAGAGGATTTTAGTCTGCCTCCTGGTAGGAGGCTGTTATCAATTAACATTTATGGAAATCACTGCCTGGAGAACAGGAGAAACCTGACTAGGCAGGATTTGACTCCATACTCTTCTCTTTTTACAAATTTTTGTCAGAAAACAGATTTTGAAACAGTTTAGCCAGTAAGGTTAAATTAGCTTGTTAAATGAGCTGAAACTAGGATACTAAATAGAATTGCGCTCTTCTTATTGTATAGTTTCATAAATTTTGTGGAGTATGCTGTAATGCAAAGACAGGAGCATTAGGAGTACTTAGATACTGGAATTTGATATATACACGAATAGCTATTACATTTCAGTAGCAAATTAAGATACCTCTGAGTACTTTTCTTACAGGCATGCTGAGTCTCTAAGTACATTTAGGACCCTCCATCATGAAATGCATTATATGAATGTAAATTTATACTAGTATCTAGACAGTATCGAAGTTATTCTATAAACTGCAAAGTGGCATGTGGAGTAAGAAATGAATCATTTTTTATCACAGGCAAAGCTACTTGCATACAAGAAGTTTATGACAAATATTTTACATAATATGTTTCATCCAAGAAAGAAAGAGACGATTTGAAATCATAAAGACACATATTTGCACACACTGCAAACACTGCTACTAAAAGACAGGTATATTAGAAATAACTAAGGAAGTAAACTATCTACCAGACTTCATTCATTCATTGATGAAATTCTTTATTAATTTAAACTGAGGTAAGAAGCACAGTACTATGGAATAGCATAGGCTTGTTTTGTAAGTCTCCAGTTGATTTTCAAGCTGTAAATATTGGGGGTTGTAAAAGGAATTAAAACCAACAGAAACACTATTTTTTATTTTCTTATTATTTGTGAATGCAGAGAGAATTTTTCAAATGGATCTTCTGCGACAGTCTTGCTTTGCTCTCAAGTTGGGTCCTATCATCTAGATTCACCCCACCCACCTGACTCCAGCCACTTGCCACACTTTAGAACTGTAATAACTACAGTTCCTCTTTCAAGTCAGGGACAAGAACAAGACACTTTAGAGAGCATCATTACTTACTGAGGCCTAATTCAAGCCAGCCAAAACCTATCCTTCATGTCAAAATCTTCATATGGCTACACTCACAGGATTTGTACTACACTTTTCAGGGGGAGGCAGGGAAGGGAAGTGATGCCCTGTTGATACCCAGTTGCAAAAGTGTGACGATAACTCACCATCTCATTTCTGCAAGGAATGGATTGGGCATGTCAAGACAAGACACATAATATGGGTCAAGAGATTTCCCAGCTGGTTTCCTCCCACATCTATAGACTTAGCCTAGACAAAAGCCATTCTCCTCTGTGGCGAAATACAAGTCCCATGTGGTAAACAAAGCAGAGAACATAAAGCTGTACTGGCCATTAACCCCATGCAGCCCATCAGATAGTTTTGTACAGCCGTGACCTGGCTTTCAGAGAGACAAATAAATCTGTAAATGCTAAACAATCTAACAAATTGCAATAGTTCACTTCACCTTTTACCTATAGGTTTTAGAAAAAGACAGTTGCAGTATTAAAATGTCAAGATGTTTGCTGTTATTAATAAGAACAAAATAGATCTTTTAAGAATGTGAAAAATGAGGTCAGCAGAATTCAGTAGAATCTCTGATGACCTGAAAAAAGCCCATTTACAGTTCTTTTGCTGTGTACTACAACAAGCCAAAATAAAGCTAATTTATCTCCAAAACAGCAAATTGCTTTTTAGTAAATGGTCCCTGAGAGGGCAATAAAAACATTAGAGAATCTTTGACATGGTAAATTATTAAAAGATTGGTCAAAATCTTCATAGAAAGTCCCCTTGCCTGCAAATTACAAGACCTCAAGGGTACTGCTGCATAAAAGGAAATGTACAGTAACACAGGAAATGACTCAAGTGCCAAGTCCAACAAAATAGCATTAAATATTAAATATTAAGTAAAAGCAAACCCCAAAGGAAGAGAAATTCACATCACAAGCTAATTTATGCTCTGTGTCATGAAGACATATACATGTTAATAGTTCAAGTGATAAATTCAAATTAAAAAAACAGTGTAATAATGTAAAAAAAAGGAAGTACATTAATAGGTCATGTATACGGTAATAACCTCTTATATTGACCAATTAAGTCATAAAAGACAAAATTAGGTATCATACTTAAGTTTTCTCTAAGTCATTGTGTAACACATATTCAACATTTTCCCTTCATTTAATTAAGTTTTAAAGACAGTAGACCCATACTGAAATATTTTTATTTCACTGAGCTAAAGTAGGTCCTGATTTAGATTCCCAAACCACTATGACAATTTTCACCAAAACCACCTTTGCTTTAATTAATTTAATTAATTTATTTAATCCAACATCTATGTTGCTCTAACTCAGCCAAATATCTCCCTCCCAACTACAAAAGCAAAGTCAAGTACCCAGTCCTCTATATAAAATGCTAGTATTGTTCACCTGAAGTCTGCTTATTTTGATTGAGGATTAACTAGACTTGAAATGAATCATAAACACAAAATCAATGAAAATGATTTCATAAAAAATAAGGTAACATACACTGAGCAAGAACAAAAAGGTTTTCAGAATGTCAGCTACCCTACATTGTAAATGCAAAATAATATTTGAATTATTCTAAAAAACAAATAAATATAACAGAGTATAAAAAGATACTAGGTAAGCCTATATAAAAATGGAACCCATTCCAGCCAATGATTCTTTTCCTTTTTTCTTTGTTTCCTGAATGATTGCACTCATGTTACAGCTCTTCACACTTACAAGAAGCTTAATGTAAATTTATTAACAATGCCATTAATTAACAGACATACACTAACCTTATATCTTGAGACAACACATTTACATTTACACAAGATAGACAAGGGCTGAAAAGTATTCATAGCTGTCTGCATCCCTGGTGATATTTAAGGTTTCAGCAGCTGCTAATCTCCCCTTTATACTGAAATGCATGGTGATCTTGTGTGAATAAGTATTGCTGTGACTTATTTAAAGCTAGAGACTCTTTGACAGCTTGTAACTAAGCCATGCTTGAACATTGGTCACAAATTGTGAAAAACTATTATTCTCAGCAAGCCTTCACTTATTAAAGAGGTAGAGATGATCATACTTGTGTGCTATCGTAATTCTTTTCAGATGGTAACAGTGTGTTTGGCACTATACAAAACAGAGCTGAAAACAGAAGTGGAACTTAAAGCAAACATATTATTTATTTATCTAGGTTCCTGAGAAAAAACAATTATTTGCACCATCATGCACATTCATTTTAGCAGTATTTTTATAATGTACTTTGGCACTGTAGTCCATGATCTGACTAAAGTTCAGAATATATTCTGCTTTTTGTATGAGCACTATCAAATAAAGCTTTTAAACCTAGCATTGTGAGTTTTTTAAAGGACAATTAGGAATTTTCAAGTAGAGAGGGGCTGAAGTAAAAACCCAAGCTGTCCTTATGACTAGGAATAATGTATTCACTAAAGTCCAAACCATCTGTGTTTGTTTGGCTGCAAGAAATTATGATGTCAAGGTGTTATGACACTGTGTAACAATGTTACAACACCAATACTTTAATCTCTTTTTGATGGGCGATCATGTCATTACAAAGAATGTGAAACACAACATCACACTAAATCAAACACATAAATCTATATAACTCCTGTCAACTTTGTGACACTATTTGTGTTGCAAAAGTTATCTTGCTGAAGGTACAATGGGTCCAATAAAAGGGATAAAATATTTTATTTGAAACTTGTAGAAATTGAAAAACATGCACAAAATATATCACAAAACTCCCAAGAAAAACAAACTTAATTATATTCACACAAATACATAGACATATAAGCATACAAATTCTAGCTAAAAATGATTAATGGAAAGTATATCTAAAAGATACAGAGGAAATGTAAATGGACCTTTTTTTTTTTTCCCTTATAAAATAAGGTACAGAAAAAAATGGCTAAATTATAAATATTTCTACTCTGTGATTAATAATCTTAATCTATAGATATAGAATTTATTTCCTTTCCTGTTCCTCTTGCTAAAAAAGTTCCAAAGCATCCATATGTATTTTTACCACCTCTTCAGGAAAAGTCGAAGAAAAATGTAGATACCTGTGTAAATTGATTTTTTTTTCTTTTGGAACTCTGCTGAACAAGTAGAAAATTAATGTAAATGAGGAAGGAAAGCAGCCAGAGTTCCTCTGGGTTCCACTGGGAATGTAAAAAACATGCTACTGGTGATATTTCTGTTGTTGTATTTAGTACCAACAAATCTCCAAAGAATTTTTGTTTTACAACAGCAAACTGTTGCAAACCTCAGTTAATGCACTCCACATAATGGTACTTCTGAATTCATTCAAGGTTCCTTTCTGCTTTCTCAAGCTAAGCACCTAGAGACCCCAAAGCAAGACAGGGAAAAATAACCACTGCATACATTAGAAAATACATAAGTATTTGTCTGTAGAATTACTAAGCTTTTTAGTTTTCTACTTCCTTGTCAGTACGTGGTATTTTACCAGCATTGAAGCCAACAACTCAAATAAGTAGACTAATGGAATGGCTAATACAGCAGTATTAGGAAGCATGTTTTGTCTAATAATGAGATGGTAAGAAAATGTATGAAAAAAGAAGACATCAGAGAAGTGAGAAAGTGAGAAGGAAATGGTAAAAAGCTGCTACACTGAAATCTGTCACATATATAAAGGTCAACTAGCAAAAAGAAAAAAAGTTTTTCTTACTTTGCCTGGCAGAAGTAATGCCTCTCTAACTAGCAAACTTAATGCCCAACGCCTTCTGACTTCTCTGAGAGCAGAGAATGGCCCAGAAAAAGAAATTAATATCCACAGAAGAAGATGACCTGAGGTATAAGAAAGAAACAACCATAGGCAAACAGGTCTACTGCATGTATCATTCTTTCAAGGAAAACAACTTTGTCATATGATTATTGCTCCTTCTCAACTTAATTGGCACCTACATTGAATTTTTGAAGCTTTTGACTGTCTTTATCTGCTCCAGTACTAATTAACAACTTCATAGAATGGCTGAGGCTGGAAGGGACCAGCAAAGCAAATATATGTATACATTTTCTGAAACAGCAAATACTTTAGCAGATCTACATCCTTTTTACTATAAAATAATGTTTTTAATAATTAAATCTCAACCCCCTAATTGTTCTTCATCTTAATTAGAAAGGAAATAAAAAGAAATCCTACAGACTTCAGGATCATTTCTGAATAATGCTCCTGTTTGGAAGATAGATTGGTTTTGTTTGTCAGTCTACAGTTAAACATAGTAGAGGTACAGCTTTACAACGAATCTGCAAAACATCTTTTAGAAATTAAAACTCTATATTTCCACAGATGAGATAATTAGAATTTTGTAGTTAGATGATTAACTGAGAAAATACTTAGTGTTTTGAAAAATCCATGTTTTCACATGATCTATTTGTATTTTTACACTTGCATCTATTATGAATTCAGGTAAGTACCAAAGGACTTACTCACCAGTCATACTCTATGGCTTTAATTTAATTAAAGAAAAATCATTGCAAGCTAGTATTATTTTAACTATTTGTAATGTACGATCCAACAAAATTAACAGAAAAAAAACCCCTACTGCCACTGTGAATGTACTGCTATTAGTTTTACTTGCTGAATCTCTTTTGACAGTATGTGTGGGAAAAGTAACTTAGAATTAAAAAAAAAATCAGGAATAGGCAATTAAAATTAGATTTGAGCAGTGATTGGTCACAAATTTAGCTTAAAGAAATCTGCACTAATGCACTTGCATAAAATAGATGAATTTAATCTTGAAAAAAACCCCAAACCCACTGTAACTAGCATACTTGATTTATAAGACTCAATTCACTCTATCACCAATAGAAACTGGGTGAGCCATTTCATGAGGCTACTCAGCTCATCCAAGGTCTCATAAAGACTCCACTGGAGGACTGGTATCTATTTAGCAATTGCTTGCCTTTATGCAATTTTTTTTTTTCTAGATTATTATTTTTCAAGGAGCAAGAAGGGTAACTGGAATTCATATTCCTGCAAGATGAAGGTCAAAGAATAGTTGGAAATACATGAAAATACAAGGATACTCTTGCTTCTATATCATCTAAGAGGAAAATATCACTGTCTGGTTCCATTTGTGAATTACAGGGATGCTATTTGGGCCTGGTTGAGGGAATACAGAGATTAGAGCAGTTGATTTGACTAAAACTTTT
Organism: Chloroceryle amazona; assembly: GCA_027560015.1. Classification (NCBI taxonomy): domain Eukaryota; kingdom Metazoa; phylum Chordata; class Aves; order Coraciiformes; family Cerylidae; genus Chloroceryle; species Chloroceryle amazona. The sequence goes on from JANHFX010027856.1 coordinate 41,528, forward strand.
TGCAGTCGCAGGAGTTATAGGTCAAAATTATCTAGCTTGTTTTAAAAGTCCAGGTAAAACAATTTCTGATTATTTGATTATTTGATTTATTATTTGATTATTTATTAATTTGTGATGAATTGAATATTTCAAAATAGTCTCTGAAATTTGTTTTTTCTAATGTCATTTTGAAGCAAGAATGGAGCCAGTATGGACTTTCTGCTAGAAGAATGGGGTGTAGCTTGTGAGGGACATGCAGAAACAGTTATACTGACAAATCCTAAAAGTTGCATAATGGAGAAATCTTTTTAAACAACAAATTATTTCTTAATATGACAAGGGGGTCCCTGCATTTTCTTATGAACTAAAATATAAAGCAATTGTGTGGGTCAAGCACAAAAATTATGAAATAGCATATGCACGTAAATCAATAAATCCCATTAAAAACAATTCCTATTAGCATTTTGCCCTGTTTGATACCACTAAGATGAAGCTGCTAATCTATTAATTCCATCAATATCTAATGCTCTGAGATTAGAAATAAGAGGGACTAATCGTGAACTAATTAACAGAAATCTTTGCCTGCTGTCATAATAATATGTTGTTAATCCAAAACTTGGCTTACAATCTTGCTCTATCAATACATCAAGAACATAGGAGCTTGTTTATGCTACCTAGCATATGGCCTTGAATATTAATGGCTCTGTGTGATTCTTAGAATTCATAATAAAATCTTAAAAGCAAAGTTAGGTATTTAGCCATTTGCAATATAAATTTAAGATGGAGGAATACTACCAGTATCACTGCCAGTTGTGGTCCTATCTCATCTGACAAAAGAGCAAAACAACTTCCATGCTAATAAGAACATCTCTACAAGGAATAAAACATGTTCTCTTGTGTTCAACCATGAGAACTTTTAAAATTATGTCCAACCAGTTCCAAGAATACAGACGCCTAAAAACATAACAATCTTTGTGTTATAGTAATCTGGGCAGAGAACATAACATGGTGCAGATATGCTTTCACAACCAGAATAAAGACAAGTTTGAAGGCTCCCACCCAAAATTAATTAATCAGTTGCTACATTTGGCACTATTTTTTTTATTCTTGTCTGTGTATTGGTTACTCTTACATAAATAAATCAAATGTTAGACAAATTTACTTCAAAATGAATTATGAGAATATTGAGATCACAGCCCTGGAAAGCAGTTTTGATGAATTTCTCTGCAGGTACATCAAAATTCTTTGTGGATTTAGAAACAGGAAATAGATCTATTTTTAATCATCTATTTTTATTTAATTCCACAAAATCTTCATCAATAGCATGCTGGGACTAGAACTAGCTTTTCTATTTTACAGTTTCTCATTTCTTAAACATCAAGAAAATACCACAAACACTATGACTAACTTTAGTAAGACTTATCTGACTCGAGTCAGTCTGATAAAGTACTTATATCTCTCTATATATTTCACACAGATTAATAATACCTCTATTTGATACATCCAAATATTGTAAAAATTAAGATCTTTTTAGAATATGTTGTAGCACTGCCTACACAGCGGAATGAAATAATATCGGGCTTCCCCTCTGCTACCAGATGTTACAGAAGCAAACCCGATAAATGTGTATAAGTAAAAAAGGGAAAGGAAAAATTTATTTAACAGTATACAAGAACAGATATAATAAAAATCCTCCAAAAAGACTCTTTTTGGGAATCAGAAGCCTTTGTAGAAAGGCAGGTACTTTCCTTCCAGTTGGAAGATTAATTAGTATTTAAAAAAGAACTTTTTCACTGACACAAGTAATATAAAAATGAAAATAGTTAATATAAATTCATTACAGAGCTTTGTAATTTATGACAAAATATACTTTATACAAAGGGGAAACTCAATTTCCTTTTTAATGTATTGCTAAGGACTAGAAGTATTTTTATTCATATCTTTCTTAATTCAGAAAATATTTAATTTACTAATTGTTAAAATAATTTGCTTGTCATAAAAATTCTGATCACCAGTATTTTATGTTCTATACCACCTTTCCTTTTTAATACCAGTTTGATTGATTTTTTTGGTTTTGTTTCTGTTTTTTTTTTTTTCATTTTTTCATGTTTTCACTTAAGCGAAGGAATTTGAGAAATCAGAATTAAAATCATGGTTTCTACTGTCTTCAGTGTAGCTTAATTCTTACGCTCATGGACTCACCTATCTTTTCTTTAACCTTTATTATGAATGTTAAATGTATTGAAGTGATAAATCCAACACAGTTAAGCATTAAGAACTGTTTAGAAAATGTGAAACACAAATTGTATAACTTTTTTTTCTATATTCTATCTAAAATGATCACCAAACAATAAGAATATAGTAAAGAAAAAAATAAGTTACAAAGAGAAAAATATTCTACTTTGAACTTTAAATAATTTAGACAAAATTTAATTATTCTGTTATATTATAGAAAGAAACTATAGGTACAAATGTAAAGTGCAGAAATGTAAGCTTGCTGTAGCCCCAGGTGAGTGAGGTCATCAAATCACAGAACAGATACACACCATCTTGGTAGGTCTATGTATCTGCAGACGTAATCATTTCACTTCTCACCTTCTGCCCATCCGTGACATAAGAAGATTCAGAACAGATCATCAGAAACCTTACTTTATATTAGCACAAATTAAATATGAGGCAAAAGTTGGTAATTTCTGTACCTTTTCAGCATATTTTCATTCTACTTTTTATTGTTCTATATTCTGTATTCCAAAATCCTTTGTGAGAGGTTTTCTGATTTTAACTGTTTGAACAGGTTAGTGCTTCAATGGCACATGAACAACTGTTGGAAAGTTAGAGAATATTCACACCACATGCCTTAGTGATCTAGACTAAGCACCTCATTTAATAGTAGTTTCCACAGCAGCATCTCCAGAGAGGGATTCAGAACTGCTAAAATACACTGGTGCTAATGTCAGGAGATATCTATGAATATACTCATCTTTTTCTTCTGAAATCTACTGAATCTATGATTTACTGTTCTTTTCTAATCACTTTAAAAAATCAATGTTAAATTTCAATGAATCCACATCCATTTGTAGGTGATGAGACTATATTCTTTCCTTACCTGACTTGCTCAAATCACAGGCTCAGTCAGAATGCCTTTCTTCTCATTTCTTTCTGGACAAGATAAGAATGCTATCATTCACAATTTATAGGGAGTTTAAGTGCTATCACTTGCAATTCTGTGCTGAGCAAAGATGATACTGCTAATGTCTGTGTGGTGAGCCATATCAAGCCACCTACAGCTTTGTACTGAGCTAAATTGACACTGCCTATAGTGCCATGACTAAAACACTGCTTTTCAGAGTTGCACACTGTATTAAAGGCAAACACTAGAAGCACAGGCCATGGTGCATTCACCCACAGGGCTTACACCTCAGCAGTCATCAATGGTACACGAACTATTTAACCACTTTGCTCATGAGCTGCATTAGCTGTAGCGGTGCTAAGTTAAAAACATCACAAAACTATGCAACCTCCTCATTTCTCCAACACAGAACCACAAAAAAGTCCCAACCACAACCAACTCTGGTGGAGTGTTTAACAGAATACTAGATAAATCTTTTCTGCTTGAATACCCAACATTAAAGCTAATAAATCCAAAAAAGTAAACTAAACCCACTACAGAAAGTGTCCTCAGTACATAGCACAGCTAGCCATGCTGAATAAAAGCCAAAATCAAAGGATATGTTCTTCAGCATTATCAGCATTTTCACACTACTGCACTTAATAGGGAAAAACCTACCTATCAAACCAGTCCACTGAGCAAAGCAGTTACCAGTCAGGGTGCTGTACAGAGCTCAGTAGACTCTGCCTCCCACAGTCTTAGGATTGAACAATATATGCACATTTCATATTTTTTTGTCAGGAGAGATATTTATTTTTCACACTTTATTTTTATTCAGTTTAGAATAAAGATTATACTACAGTTAAGAAATTGCGCTCATTAAACTGCTAGCAGCAATATAAACAAAGACAGCTATAGAGCTGACAGTTGCACTTTTAACTTTGAAACAGCAAGAGGTTCACCCATAGCTAACTATGTTCATGTGCTCACATACATATCAGTAGTATTTATTCATTATTTGATAAGATACATGACCACTCTATATCAGCCAGCTTGCCTCTGATGTGGAGAAACTGACAGATTTTATTCTTACATAATTAATTAATTTTTGCAAATACAAATCAGGTTCTCAACACAGAGGTTCATGCTACTTTTTTCGAGTGGCTTCAAGGAGGAGTGGTGTTTTCAAATGATAGTAAGACCTTTTACATGATAACTGATAAGCAAAAAAACAGAAGCAAAATGACACCAGGTTTTTTAACATATGAAGACTTCTTCAGGGATGATACAGGTCATGAACATTAACTTCATGCTGGGTAGGATTGTTCAGAGTTTAATTTACTGCCACTACTCAGAGAAAGAGAAAGTGAGTTAAGAAAGAAAGTATTTAGTTAAGAAAAGCTAAGAAAGAAAGAGAGAGAGAAAGAAGAAAGAAAGAGTGAAAGAAAGGGAGGGAAGGAAGGAAGGAAGGAAGGAAGGAAGGAAGGAAGGAAGGAAGGAAGGAAGGAAGGAAGGAAGGAAAGAAAGAAAGGAAAGAATATAGTTAACACTAACTAGGAAGAAGAGCAGAATCTTTGCAATGAGACAGGTTATCTCATCATTATGTCTAACATAGGTAATTATGATATATAGTGAAGCTATGGGATTGAAGCTATGGAAGGCAAAACATGTCATATCAGGAAGTTTAGAACCTTCATAAGTACACGACTTTTCAATCAAGCACAGCAATGAGTTTAGCTCCCTGGATCATTTCTGAAGGTGTTTTATACATGTTCTGATTATTTTTTACCAAAAGTTAAAGCAATACTTACATCTTTTATTATTAAAAGTTATTCAGTCCATGGTAGCAATTTGATTTCTCATATATAATCTTTGTGATGGTGTTTGCTATAACAATCTTTTCTATTTAAATGAGCAGGGAGGTTTCATTTACCCCAAATGTGTGGTTTGTCAGTTCAGTCTCTTGTGGTCACCAAGTATATTTGACCATAGTAATAACTGAAGAGATCTACATATTCACTTGGCAGTGTACAACCTGAAGAGTCCTAACTGGAAAGTTTAACCAAAGAACAATAAAGTATAGAAGTCTCAAGGACACAGGGAACATTTCAGTATTTCACTTACTACCTATTACTGTGATTTAGCAGTGAGAAATATACAGTTGTTTTTTTCTAAGACCTTGACATATAGTGCAATATTTTTCTCAGCCATTTAGGGCAGAAATTAGCAGCATTTAGAAGAAATGATTTCTTTCATATGCTATGTTGTACTGATATAGGTAGGAGGCAACCTATAAACTAGATTTTATGAAGAGGTTTGAGGTTGGCATTCCTTATGGTTAAAAGCACTAGATGATGTTTGAAACAGGAGCTGGACATGAAGCAGTGATCTCATTGTTGCTCATCTGCTTGTATGACAGTAAAGCCATAAAATTCAAGGAGACATCTAGCTTGATAATTTGATATCACATCAAGAAACTTCTGACCAGTCTTATGGAAGAGAGCAATAGAGATATGTCTATGCTCTCAATTAACCCCAAGCAGGGAGGGGGGAAAAAAAAAAAAAAGGAACATAGGGATTAATGAAATCCAAAATTATTTAGAAAACAACCCAGTATTATTCTGTACTAATAAAAGCACAGGCACATACACACACACACACACACAGACATTCACTCACATCCTCCATAGAATTTCTACTAGAAAATTTTAAAAACATTTAATTTTTAAAGATATTTAATTTTGCTTTCTAACTTGAAGCATTGTCACGTTTGCTAGCTCTCCTAGTAGAGCTGTTCCAATATTGTTTTAACCTCATTATGAGAAAACTCCATCTAATTTTCAAGTTGAATTTGTCATCATTGCAAAGGTTCCTCTGCCTCTTCTTGCCCTGCTATTAGAAAAGGCCAGGCCAATGCTTAAGAAACATTGTTCTAGCCTTAGATGACTTTGTCAAATGAAATTAATGGTTTATTTTATTATGTATTTGTTATACTGTCAGTGCTGCACTGAATGTGGAAATTATTCTGCATTATAAGCTAACTATTCTTTGCACATATCTGTCACTAGAAGAAAGGCAAAACAGACTCGGTTGCTTGTTGAGACCAAGTGTTACTGTTTTTCTTCTGATCATGAGAAGTGATCATCTAGAAGCACACCTTGGGAAAATGATAGTCACTCCATAGAATTAATTACTTTTGCTAGCAAATCTATTACAAATATTCTTACAAAATCCTTATCACTATTGCACTATGTTGCACAACTGCTGGATTCCCACTAGTAGTGATGAAAGCAGAAGTTCCTGAGCATGAGGACTTCTTGTGAGGTGTCACGGCAGTAGTTAGAAAAGTAAGACCTGGAATATCTGGGGAAAGTTCTAAAAAATACTTGAAATGTATTTCTTGCCAGCAGTAGGAAACAGGCTTAATAAATTTAAACAGTGGATCCTGAGTGCTGCCTTTAGTTGGCTGATGTCACCTTTCACTGTGCTGCATAGACCTGAAAGGTCTCCATGGTCCTGTTCAGCTGAACTTTTTGATGAAGGCAAACATTTCCACAGTAGTTGAGAGGCAGGTTTGGTGGGTTGTTGTAGTGATTATGCTGTTAGTCTCTACACAGACTCTATGACTTTGTTTGCAGTGGCTACAAATGTTAGCATTACTTTGGGGTAAAACAAGGCAACATTTATCAAATAGAACAGATCAACTGTCCTAATAAGCAAAGTGCTTTATTAAACAGTAACTGTATGAGCCTCTTCTAGTGACAGGATAGAGGTCAACTGCCTTGCCACATATGGTACCTAACTAGAAGTGCTGTATGTAAGGATAAAGTTCCTGAATAAGCTAAAGAGCAAATAATGCAATTCACCAACCGTTGCTATTGTTAAGACACTCAAAGTCAGGAAGCTGCTTGAAGGGCAGGGATGTCTTTCTGGCACCCTATGGAAGAAACATTTTTTTGTAATGTCTCTCACTGTGCTGAGCCATCCCACTGCCAGGATGAGGATTAGGAGACGACCTGATGAAGTAACATTCGTAGTCTACCCATAGTCTGAGCACTTCTTACTAACTGAACACTTATATATTAATTTCTTGTGAGCTGAAGATTTCCTTGCTATTTTGGGATAGTTTTGTAGGTATAGTGCTATACACTACTTTAGGACAAAGGATTTTATTATTATTTTTTTTTAATCTGCCATTATTTAATAACTATTCAGAAATATGCTTTCTCTCTGTTATTTTATCACTCAAAAAAGGTCAAATTTAATATCCTTAATGTTAGAAATTATTCTGTTTTAGTGCAGAATTGCAGGAAGTAATTCAGGTTCAGATTTGTTTAGCTGCCTTTTACAAGTGCGTGTCTCTCTCCATTGACTATATAGGGAAAGAGAGCAATTATTCCCTAAGTCAGACATTTCAGTTTAAACATTCAAGTTAAATGAGATGAATCTGGGCCTACATGGTTGCTGTTTTGTCCAGCTCTTTGTGACAGATTCATAATATCAGACTTCTCCCTAGCAGGACTTTAAAAACATGATTTTATAACTTTATTACAATTATTTTACTTCTAACCCATTATCTAACTATTAGCCCATAAAAGTAAACAGGAAATCTGAAAAGTTTATAAATAAATAGTAAATAAACAGGCAACATCATCAAGCAAAACAGAATTACTTGCTCCTTACTGTACTCATATAAATGCTAGCTTATGTTAGTGCTATAGACACTGAGCATCCTTAGCTATAAATGATGGAGTTTTGAAGTTAAAAGAGATTTAGTCTTTGTATTTTAAGAATGAAGATAGAGAACAATGAACACACACTTTAATCTAAACCATTATAAACTGGTAATACTGATTGACATTTTGATTCTAGGTCAAGATGAGACTCCAGGTGTACAATGTCAGGGTTGAGTTCAAACAGCATGTCATCTCCAATATCATCCCAAAACCATGAAGAGAAGTCGTAGTGCCATTATCCTACTGTGTAATCTTGAAATTGATAGATATTTTTGTATAAAATGACAGACAGGTAAAATCATTATCTTAATGCAGAA
>JANHFX010027856.1:49768-68945 GCA_027560015.1 Chloroceryle amazona
CTACTGTGTAATCTTGAAATTGATAGATATTTTTGTATAAAATGACAGACAGGTAAAATCATTATCTTAATGCAGAATTTTTGTATAATTCTATGAATAAAACCCCATGTTATTTAGCATCATATCTAATGTGATAGAAAATATTTTTAAGTCATCAGATTGCAATATGTCGACTCTAAATAGTTTGTCACATTAAGACTTATCTACCAAATAAGAGGAAATGTAAAAATGAGGATAGATTTGCAGGTTAAGTTTTTTCCAGATTGATGGTGACAACAGAATCACTGGAACCTAATTTTAGCGAGTATCATAATTCTTTCTAGAGAAAGAAGTTTTGTCATTCCAGTTCTAAACTGGAGCAAATCTAAGTGCCAGTTTGCTGGACAACTGTTTTGTATCATTAATAAGACCTTGTTAGGACCTAACCTAAGAGTATTAAACTGCGAAATTATAGTTAAGTAATTAAAATATGTTCTAGTATGCCAGTGATATTATTAGCATATGTGTTACTACTGTTATGTCATAAAATAGTCTGATTCTAATTATTGCTCATGTTTACTGTGGTTGTAGCCCTGAAAAGGCCTAGCACATCAATTATTTCTGTGCTAAAAGAAAGGCAACTGGAATGCCTAACATTTGGTACTCTGCAAACTGAAGCACGACATATCAGCATATGAGCATACCATTACATAGCCCCATCTAGGTATAAAGTCTAAATAATTTATTCCAGAAATTCTTAAAGAAAAAAAAACAAACCACCCACACATGTGAGGAAGCAGAAGGGTTTCCACAAAAAATACTATCTTATGTGCGTACTTAAAGCACCTCTGTCCATGACTACAGCTTTTTGAGTTTTTAACACTCCTCTTTGCTTAACATTAAACACACTTCAGGATTCTGGCAGCAGTTAATCATTTTTACCTTTTAATTAAGCAGTGAATGCAGAAGTGAGAATGTGTAGCAGTCTACCTTAGATTTCATCACTGCAACAAATTGTTCTCTTGCTTTGCACTATATGAAAATGCAGTATTTCAGGAAGGGCAGTAGAAGGATAAAGTGTTTTCTGAATTTTCTATTCTACTTGGAAGGCTGAGAATATGAAAGTCTCCAGGCATCAGCACTTATCTAGAGCTCTGTCTCCAGGCTTCTATGCTTAGCTATCAAAGGTGACAAAATTGCATGGTATTTGCTACACTATTATCAGTGCAGGGCTGGGGGGCAGGGGAGAAGGTAGGTAATTGTATAGGCTTATCAATGATAAAGACTGGTCATTCATGTGTTCATCATTCATTTGGCAGAGAAGCAACCTTTCTGTTCTGATGTAGGAAGGACGTTGCCTAAAAGGGGGAGGAATAAAAACAAGAAATAGTCCCGGCACTGTACCCGGGGCAACTCCCCCCCCCGCGTTGTATGCATATTTTATATGGTTTGGTTAATGAGTTTATGAACCTTAGGCTATGAATTTTAATCCTGGCAGTGGCTGCTGGAATTCTGAAAGTCACATATTGAGCAGGTTTGAGATGCATTTTGGAAGCCAGTAAGTGCAGATGATAGAGACAAGGCCTAAAAGCCTCCAAGTAGCCAGATGGAGAGGGATGGACATAATAAAAGACATGAAGAACCTCAGATCACTGCCAGCTGCAGGTCAAAAACAGACAAGATAATTGTGTTTGTTCCACACATACCCTCTTACTTAAGAGTACATTTTGTAAGTGCCCATTCAAACCCTATTCTAGCAAGTAACTTTTCTGAAAAAGTCATGCTGGTTTTAATTTTGAGCACCATACTGAGGGATAGAGTGAAAAAACACTACTTAGGGAGTCTTTTATTGGTAGTGAGAATGTTTTATGTGAAAAGAAATGAATGGTACATAAAGATGAGGTTTAAGGTCAAGTTTTTACCTACTTGGCACTATGAGCAGTGTGACCACTGGGCCTCAGAGTACTGACTTTATGTTGCAAAGCCTTGCTACTTTCATTATACCCATAATTTTATTGATGCCATGAATTACAGTCTTACAGACAAAATGAATCTCACTTTGACCCAATTAACTTACAGGAGGTAATAAAATAGAAGAAGTAGATAAATAAGCCTGGGAACAAAAAGGCATAAGGGGTATGTGTTAGTATAAAACAGAATCAGAACTCTATAAATGCCATTCACTCCACTGTGTAATCTTTAGCATATATTTTAACTTTGAAACCTCTTGTTGTATGCAGCACTAATTATTAAAAAGAATGACAGGAGTCTTACTCTCATGCTGTTTTTTGTCAACTGTCTAATGTCTGCAAATAAAAGGCTACAGACATTTTTTTCTATTAACTATGAGCTGATAATCTGACGTGATTTTGTTCTGGTTTAAAAATATTTCTCCTTTTACTGAAACACAAAGTGACACCTTTTTGTCTCATTCCAAGGTTAGGGAGTGCTGTTTTAAAACACCTTTCAGTGCAATTAAATTCTAGCTTCTCTGAGAAATCATGTCAAGGAAACTCCAGACAAAGAAAATGTTCCTTGCTCAGCTGTTACTAGTGCGAACAAAAAATAAAAAGCCTTTACTATAGACGTAAAAGCAGACTGCAGAGTGATTATGGGGAAACAGGACAGTAAAACCCTGGGAACACAACCCCAGTCCCATTGTATGTAGGACAGTGTGGTCCAAATCATAGGCATGATCACAGAGGAGGAACACGCAGGTGAACAAATCTTCCAGAAGCCAAAATTGCTGATCCCATACCCTTTATCATTCTATGGTTTTCCACTGAAAGATCACAATTATACCTGCTAAAATACCCTGAACACAAAATTTGTAACTGTATTTATAGATAAAAGCTCTCAAATTTAAAAATTGCCAATAGATTAAATTCTGATGAACTTGATTTAAGATGGCTATCTCTTAACTCACTTCAAGTGTTATTGTAATCAAATCAGATACAAAAGGCTCCTCTGAATTTCAGATTAACAGCCCTTACTTGGTGACCTGTTCCCTTTCAGTCTAAGGTCTTTCCCTACAGAAGAGCCTCATAGGAAGAAGAAAAAACAAAAAATGACACCAAAACAAAACCTAAAACCAAACCACTCCAAACCAAACCAAAAGCAAAGTATTTTTTCCAACTGACAGTTCGTAAGTGTGGCAGATCCTAGGTCTAAAATGACAGCTTAGTTCTTTTTCAGTCCCAGTTTGTCTTGAAGGCCTATAACATGCCAAAAAAACCAAGGAACCTTGAAGCATTCTTTGCATCTGTTAATTATCCATATGTCATAATTGTAAAGTTTCTGAGAATGTAAGTGTATAACTGTGAGCTGTAGTCCCAGACTACATTTTGCTTATATTATCAATTTCAGTGATATAATTCAGTCCTCAGTCCTGTATTCAGAAAATAATACATTCTTCCCCACCCAGAAATTAATTTCCACATGGCTTAAGCATACTTGCATATATTCATGCATAAGAAACCCCAAAATACCATGGTCAGCTTTAAGATAAAATGATATAAAAATAGAATCAACACAAAGTAGGGTGGTCATGTATTCTCTTATTGGATGATTTCCCTCACCACTACAAAATCAATACAACAGTGGAATACTTTCTTCCAAATAATGGCTGCTAAGACTGATCCCATGATCTGAAGATTTAATGGATAAGTACAGAATTTTAACACAGCCCAAAACAACAGGAATTGAATGAACTTTATCTTCCTGAAGTAGCATCAATATCTATTTCTCTATCATTAAGAACAGTGCATTCAGGCATCTAACTTCCTAGGTTACCTTGAATTGCATCAGGCTGTAGGAACTATTTGTGGTTGTAAACATGTTCTAGTGAGTGCTGTAGCATAAAAGCACCTCAGAATGAAGAATGCTGTAATCAAATGTGAAAGGTATGGAGGCAGTAAATTATCAGTTACACTGACGATCTAATTAAAATACCTGTGAACCCAGTTTTGTTATCTTTGGTTAATTTCAGCTCTTACAGAACTAAATTTTCTAATGAATTATTGTTATTAATGAAATCATCACAAAAATATCTTTGTGTATGAGATAAATGTGTTATCACATTATAGTCAACAATGTTCAAAAACAAGTACTGCAGCAAAAATTATTTCTTAAAGAGTCTATATCTACTCCTGTAATATGAAACAAACCCTGAAGAATCCGAAATCACAAACCAAAATGAAATGTAAAAAGAGGAATGCTTTAGAAACAAGCAGATACAAGTAGCAAATCAACAGATGAGAGGAATAGATACCATTTTAACTATGATGCTGAATGACTGCTAAGAGTTTTCAGGGTATTATGTTATTTAAATATAAAACTTCTGTAAATATTGACTTTCAGTTTTAAATTCCAAATATAATATATATAATATAATATAATATATTTTAATACTATATTAGAATTAGTCACTGCTAATGTTCTAAAACCTTTGCAAGATGGTTTAATACAGGTACCTAAACAATGTCTGTGATAAGCAGCTGAAACTTTTTCTTGTATATCCAATTTTAGTATACAGAATTGCCAGCATATGAAATGTATCCCAGAAATCTTGAAACATGTTTTTGTGTTGTATAGTTAGATAATTCTATATGAAACAAAGTCTACTACTTACAGGTATACTCTTTAAAAGTAGTTGAGGGTAAAGAGATTTTAGGTATGCAAAACCAACTGCAGGTTCAGGTACATTTAACTTCACTGTGTAATACCTTCTGCCAGATTCTGACTTTTAAAGTTTGCAAGGTAGAAGTTATAATTCTTAAGAATAAATTCTAGATTTGAATTTCTGAAATGCTTCTGAATTTTGCATCAACATTCTTGGAAATTGTAACAATAAAAATAAGTTTCAACTTAAAAAAATTAAAATAACATTAGTAGATTGTGGTTGTAACACACTACTCCTAGAATCTCCAAAATGCAAATGCTACCATGACTGGTAATGTGCCTGATAATACAAGACAAAAAAGAAAAATATTCCCTGAAAAAAAAATTCCCTGTTCAAAAGTAATGGACTTTGATAATGAAGATAATGCGGCGACACGAGGAAGACCAGATTAGATCATACCGTTTTGTGCATGCATCCAAAGCATGTACACTGATATCCATAGGCATTTTACTTTATTAAATTCCTGTGTCCAATCTCACAGTATTATATTATTATTTTTAGTGACACAAAAAAAAAGCAGTAAGTTTGGAAGAATGTGAGAAGAGAGTAGCTTAGTAACTGTTGAAAGGCAGTATAAAGGGCAGCATTAAGAAAATGAGGCAGCCATAAAAGATCAATTAGAGACAATATTGTATCAAATTACAAAAATTCTCATGTGAGAAGCCTAAAGGATTATTGATTAACTCATTTTGTTACTTGCAAAGGTAAAGACAATTAAGCTAATGCCAAGAGAAAAACCTGCAATAGAAATATACTTCCTACATAGACAAAGATCATAATGATCTATAAAACATACACAGAATTAAGAAAAAAACAACCTAATAACTAGTTTCCAAAAGCAGAACATGACCCTAAAGTGAAACATTCTGCAGTGATTAGTCTTTAGGAAAGCACTGTGCTAATTAATAATTTTCCTGTTTATTTATTAATAAAGTTGTCATTGTCTTTTCAAATAAGATATGTAACTGTCCTCTCTTTTAAATATTATTCAGATTTACATACTAATCAAAGGAAGAAGGTCAGCACTTAATAATCTCTTAATATAAATGTTTACAATTTCACCACTTAGGCAAGCAGTTTCAAGAATGATTTTGATCTTCTCTTGTATACTTTTAAATCTTCCTATTTCTTTTTGCGATTAAGAACCTTGAAACAATAAGGAGAGATTCTTGGTTTTGTTTTGATTTACCTGAAAGACAGCCAGTGAGTGACAGAAACAGAAACAGTTTCCATGACAACCACATCATTGGTCGCAAAGGTCTTCAGTCCCTCCTTGTGCAGTTGTTAGCAACGCTGATGTTTCTTCATTAAAGCTTACCCTAGTGAAACAAAGACAAGTCTCTGTCAGGAAAATTAAAAATATCTTGCAATAATATGTGAGAATTCAAAAGACAAAGCTGGTCCTAATGCAATTAAAAGTCTAGATAGAAAGAACTGTGTATGCATAGGGGTAGGCAGAATGACAGTTACTTAGAGGGATCATGTTCCAGTAGTCACCTGTGTTAATAGCCAAAATGTCAGTGGCAGCGCTTTCGATAGAAATACATACATAAATAGATATCACCTTAAACCTATGTGTATTCAAGCTTTGAATTGCGAAAAAGCCAAACATCGAGTGAAGATAGTATTCTATCTTTCATGGCAAACATATGCAAAGCATATAGCTTGGGATGTGTTCTTCCTTTCCTATAAGCAATGTCGATATTTGGTATAAAGCATTTGTAAAAGCCTAAAACAAAATAATAATTTGTTCTGGGACAATTCAATCATTTTTACTACTTGCAGATTGGGTTGAAATAGATTCCAGTTTTTTCCAGTTTACTAATTGCATAAAGAATCTACCAATACATTTGAAATAACCACCATTTACACAGAACAAATTATTCATATTTATCTTCTTCTACCGCTCCCCAGATTTTTTTTTCCTATCTGTCCCATGACTCACACATACATCCTGGCACACAGTATTGGTAACTTTAACAGATGGTAACTTAGAGATTTTGTATTTAAATGACTGAAAACTCCATCCAAAATAGAAGTTTCACCTGTTATGTATGGACATAAGTGTAGCTCTGGTCTTTCACTTGAAAAACATCAGCCTGTGTCCTGGGTTCAGTTTGGGTTAATTATAACAGGCAGCTGCTGGCCCAAGAAGTTGGGAGAAGCTGCAGCTGAGAGGGGCCACAGCTGGGATAAACAACCAAACCAGCCAATGGAATATTCAATAACATACCGATGTCATGCCCCCTATATAAGGGGAGGACTTGCCAAGGCCAGTGGCTCTTGTTTTCTACTTGTTTCACATGTAGTGGCTGGAGCAGGGAAAGTGGTGTCTTGGGCACAGGAAAGTCTCCAAGGGTCTATCACTTTCTTTGTATATCATTTAATTAGTACTGTCATTATTAATGTTGTTTTTTTCTCTCTTTGTGTTGTTTTATTAAACTGTCCATATCTGAACCCATGGGGTCTCACTGTTTTTCTTCCTCCTGATTATCCTTCCCATCCCACAGCAGGGGCTGTGGAGGGGGGAAAAGGGGTGGGTGAGAGGTGTGGTGTTTAGCTCCTGGCAGAGGTTAAACTACAACAAGCTGCAAACATAAAGGTCCTTTCCTACACTTAATTGGTCGTATCTGTTTAGGAAGCCTTTCAGATCCTCTTTTGGGGAGCGAAGAATCTTCAACCCCATGAGGTTGTGATCCACAACTACAAGAGCAATCCCATGGGACAGAACAATGGAACAAAGGAGAACTTGCACTTTTTTTTTTTTCCTATACACCCCCTTTTAAGGATATTATAACTCCTTCAAATTATAATCAGTTTAGTTACATGGCACAGTTGCCATTCATGGTTCCTATTCTGTGTGTTAGAACACTCAAAGTAAGAGAGAAGAGACAAAGCTCAACATCGCTGTCAAAAAGAAAAAAAAAAAAAAAAAAAAGTTCAATTTATAATGTTCCTGCTGTACATTTCATTTCAACTGCTCTCTGAGCATCTTTAGTTGTAACCTATTTTGACAGTCTTTCCCTCATGTATACGGACAAACATGTATGCATATCCATATAGAGAGAGACGCACAGTGTGAGCACAAGATGACAGCATTGGTTTAGGATGCTGGTAGTTATTCCTGCAATAATTTAAAGGTGTAACTTGCCAGCTTTCATTTATACAGCACAGCAGGCATGGTTTTCAACACAGATAAAAAATCACATTTAGGATTGTACTTCCTTACAGGTAACTCAGACCTGGCAAACTTAATATCATGTGTACACATCAATATAAACATCTCTGAAAGAGAACATAACAATCTGGTAGTCAAGTGACTTCATACATAGTGCCTTAGCTCATCTAAACCTCCACAGGAAACCTCCTCAATTAATTATTAATGTCAGCTGCCTCTGTTTTGCACTTCAGTGATAATCTGCTTTTCAGTCACTGTGTTACTTTGGTTAGTGAATTATCTTGTTCAGCATTCTTTGCTGGCCAGGCCTTTGGGAAATAAGTATATTTATTAATATTTAATTTTTTCCCTTATGGCCATATCTGTTAAAGAGGGTAAACCACAGCTTCACACCCCCCCCACCCCCCCCCAACTTTATTACTCTTCTTTCTCTTTTCTTCCCTTTTCTTCAGCTGCTTTTATAATGGTGCAATGCAGAAAGTATGTTAACTTAGTGATTTCTCTGTTGTGTACTTATACACATTTCTCTTTGAATTCTTGAAACATGATTATAAGCTCTCTGGGAAAAAGAATATATTTTAAACAGAAGTTTCATTAAAGACAACTTGTGCCAGATAAGGAGCCTATAGATAAGTAGCTATAACAACTTTTACATGACAATCCTGAATTGTGACCTACATAACCTGACCCTATCAATTTAAAACAAACTTCAATCCTATTATACAGTCATATTAAAGTATAACTGCAAAGCATAATAACAGGGAGATGCTCTGATTTAAGTCGTGGATGTTGGACAATGATCTTCCTATTAGGATATTTGTTGTATAAATATTTCTTCACAAAATACCCAGTTTAAATGAGCGTTTTTTTTATACTGGATATGAATTTTCCCCGATGCAGAGATCAGTGCTCTGCAATAAAGTTGATGTATACAATGTGAGCAAGTAATTTCTTTAACAAATTTAACTTCTTTTTCTGCACAAAGAATTACAGATGCAGTTTTCAGTTTTTCACATGGTACTATCCATAGTTCTTTGTTTTCCCCAGAATTTCTGCCAAATTGCTTTGCATTTTATTTTAATTCTGTGTGCTGATTGTAGATAACATTAAAATATTCATAATTTGTTATATTTTAATTAATTGTTTTGGCTGGTAGTGATGGGTGGATGTTGTCTCCTGTTTCCAACTCCCCAAAGAATTTGCAAATACTTAGAACATGAGTAAAATTCAATGTTGTCAACAGTTATATGCAAAAGGCTTGAAGTAGATTAATGGTCTTTCTAATAATTATAACACCTAATGTTATTAATGTTTGTTTTCTGGCATTTAGGAAAAATGTATATGGAACTGCAAAGTTTTGTTCTTTTTAAATTAAAATACTTAAGAAGTGAAGCTTTTAGCATTGATACTGTGATGCTGATATCAAAGTGCTTTCTTTCATTGTCAGTACTTCCTGTCCATTTTCCATCATATCCTGTCAGGAACAGATATACTTACATGGTTTTAGACAGTATTTTTAGAAAATATTTTTCTTCACATTTACTAAGTGGAGGATGTGGGCCTAAGGTACAACTAAGCTACTAATAAGATTCTTCAAGTTGGCAAACCTGTGAAATCAATAAATGCCACAAGCTAAGTATCACTGATTAGGCTTTCTAAAAAAAACTCATCAGACTCATGGCAAAAGACAGAGGTGTAAGTGAAGATCTAGTTTAAAGCACTGAAATAAAGCCTTCTAATCAACACTGAAGTCTCTGTACCTCCCTGTACAACCTTTACTTCAATCAGGGCTTGGAAGATGTGAATCAAATTGCCACAGTCAGCAGTTCAGACTGTCTTCCTTGCTCCCATGAGTATCGGGCCTGGTAATGCTCAGTCCCTGGAGAATTAGAAGCCTTGGAAAAGCAAAGGCTCAGATGTTAGAAAGTTCATCATGAACAGAGGAGATAGCTTGGCTCGAAATTTTTAGAAAGTTCCTGTTGAAAGTTTTCTGTTGAAAGTGCCTGTTGAAAGTTCCCTGATGATATATTTACATGTAAAGCTAACTGCTAGTCTATGATCATGACAGACACTGGTTATACGGAATATAAATAACCTCTATTGAATTCATGTTTCTGCTTGCTTTCAGGAAAGAATTAATTTGCTTAGTCCAAAATCTTTTTGACAATACTTTTTACAAAATAGTTTAAATTTAATAAAAACTTATTAAGTTAATATTTGCTAAAAGCCATACCACAGACACTTTTACAATGAAATTTCAGTGGAATTTGGTATAGGACAAATGAAAGTGAAATTATATTAAGCCAATGTAAACAGCACAGCACCTTGTAGGATTGATTATCACCCCAAGGGAAGATCATTTATTTTCAAGGTTTAATAATAGTTTAACCTATTGTATAGAAAATTTAATAAAGCACAAGTTTCAGCAGTTCCATAAAATGTCTGAGTTGTTTTATGAACAATTAATTTACTTCTAACAATATTAAGTTTATTGTGCTGTGGAACCTTTCCTTGTCAGGTTCCTCCCTGGCAAGCAACCAGGACTTGCAATGTCTAAATTAACATCTTGTAAGTGATGTGTTTTTTTGTTGTGTTTGTTTGTTTTTGTTGTTGTTGGTTTTGTTTTGTTTTTCACATTTGTGTGGTTTTTGTTTGTTTGGTTTGGTTTGGTTTAATTGATGATGTTAATATGGCTTAAAAAACATACCAGTCAAGTTATAGAGCGGAGCAGAGCGGAGAATGCTGCCCTACAAAAGAAGCAAACTATCCATTTCTGAAATGTAGATCAATTACAATTCCTATATTGGTGAATGAACACCTGAGATACTGCTCTGAAAAAAAAAAACAAAAGAAAACCCAACAAAATTAAATATTTTATTGCAAATGCTGAATAAGAATCTCAAAATGCCTACAAGACCAATAGGTTCTGAATTATTCCAATTAACTAAATCTGTTGTGAAAAATGTGCAAAATACCTCTAAAAAAAGAAATTAGAATGCAGAATGTCTCCCTTTTCAACACATTTGTCAAGCTGTTGATGAAAACAAGGAAATTATAACAGTTCAGCCAATTGCCTGCATTTTCATTGTGTTTAACAATGCTTTTTTACCAAATCAAACATTAAGTATAGATTAACAAAATCACTTGACCAAGATGACTGGTTTAAATCTGAGTTATTTCAGGGATTTGCTAGAGGAGATAAACCCTCCTTGGGTCTGCAAATCAGACATAAAATGTCATCAGCATGCTCAAGGGAAGAAGAAACAGTTCTGATCTCTAAACTAGGAATACTATGGTGTTGCTATTTGGCTTCTTAACTTGAATATAGCATGAAAAATACTGCTCAGGCAAGTCAAATGATTCAGGATGTTCCCTTTGGCAGTGGGTGCTTAGAAGGGGTACAACCATGGACTCCTCTGCTACTCCCAGGCACTGAGGCATCTCCAACATGCTGCTTTCACTATAAAGTATGTTCTCTGATGAATAAATACCTAATGGATGAGGCCTCCTGTGAAGGAAAACAGTGAAATTAATTATGTTGTTTTTTTTTCCCATCCACTTGTCGAACAGACTCACAGTTTCTAAAATTCAGCTCACATTTCAGGGAATGGGCAGCTGCTGAGGATGAAGCACTTTAAAAAGCCTTGCTGCTCTTGCTCAGGTATGTGAATGAGCACTGTAATATATATTGACCTCATCAGCATAATTTTCCAGTTTCTTAAAGCCTGGACTGGAAGTAACAGATTTACTCACAACTACCACAGTTAACCTCTCTGCTTTTCTTGTATGAACTTACTGAACATTCATTTCTTAAAGTCCCACAAGCCCTTATGACACTCTCCTCAAATCTTTTGTAGCTGTGTCAATATTAATCACATGTATGCAGTAGAAGATAACAAATAGGAAAATTATGTAAAATTTGACACTGGAAATCAGATATATAAGCTCACTTGTTAGTATATGAAGAGAAATAGCCTGAAGGAAAATTAATTTTCAACAGTTGCAGATGCAAAACAGACTGCAGCAGAAGCCCAAGCAGATACCCTAAATTATTCAATTAACTTTCAGATGGCTAAAAATGAGTAGTAGTACTCTTCACTTGTTTGTTCGAGCCTGTATGAAAGCTTCCACAAGATGTGAAAAACTGAACTGGTCATTTAGCTCCTATCTTTCAAAAAAAATCACCCTTCCTCTATGGCATACATTCCTTGGTATTTTGCTTTAATTATTCAGGAAATATACTCAAGCGCTTTTAATAAATTCTATAGATGGCCTCAGAGAACTTGAAAAGTTCAGAGAGAAAACCTGATTTTTTTTCACCAAAAATTGCAGGGAAAAAAGGGTGTATTTTTATGCTACTCTTTTCAGGTCCACTTATATATTTTCAAATTCCTAGGGAAGATCATAAGATATGTCAGTGTAATCACATCTGGAAATTGTCTTTTCTCTGCTGAGTAGAGGGATTAAGGACAATGATAGGACCAGCATGACATCGCTATTGTTTTATGTCTCAGCTGTACTTGGTAGGTCTACCTGTAATGGATAAAAGGATCAGTTCATATTGGCCTCTCTTCTGCAGCAGCCAGCTAGTGCCAAGAGGGAAGATGACTGCATGTAAATAATATCCTTGACTGCAATATGCCTCTGGTATTATACCATCCAGTATAAATAAGCATAGCTTAAGCCTTCCACTTAATATAACTTCCAGACTAACAATATTATGCATTTTAATAACACAAAGCCAACATCACCACTCAGCTCTCTACAAGGATATAAAACCCTGAAGACTGTGTGTATATCATGCTCTGAGTGGCCACAACTTCTCTGTGGACCTGTAAATTCAATTCATTTCTGTGCTCACTTCCAGACAAATCAGCTGTGGCATAAGAGGTTATATTGTGCACAAAGGTGTTCAATACTACACATGAAAAGGATCAATACATTTTCTGTGCCTAAGAAGTGAGATCCCATTCACTTTATAAAGCAGGTGCACAGCAGGCTCTGGGAAGTGTGTTAAGAAAAAGTAAAATCCTTCAATAGCCTGTTTACTGTCTGCATATGGTCATTACATGCTGTTGTCATCCTGTCAGGACATTCATATGAAAAAGGGTGTAGGTTACATGCAGTGAGTGGAGGAGACTGTTTCACACATAGAGAGGATGGGAGGTGCAAAGAGACATTTGTGTGTAAAAAGATTGTATGTTAATGTTCTGTCAATGCACATATGCTACAATATTGTCTCAGTGCCAATCCACAAATTAGAAAAATGACAGTACTATATAGGAAACTTGTCTTGACACCTCTTTCATGAGGTCTGGGTCTATTAGTCGCTGCAGCAGATTTCACATTAGCTCAGCCCTTGGGTTTAGGTAGCAAGGTTAATTTTAGTCAATTATTTTATTTTAACACAATATATAATCACATAAACGTAAAATTTTAGCTAAAGGTTCCATTTAATCAGAGAACCATATAATTATTTGGTTTGTAAAAGGCCGTTAAGATCATTGAGTCCAACCATAAACTTAATATTGCCAAGTCCACCATTAACCATGTCCCTAAGTGCCATGTCTACACACCTTCTAAATACCTCAAGGGATGGTGATGACTCAACCACTTTCCTGGGCAGCCTGTTCTAAACCAAACACTATTCTGCTTTTCAAATATGAAGTGTCTTTTGGTAATGTTTATACTGTCATTTGAGAAAGAATAAAACATGTGTTCTCCAAGCTGATGTGAGCTATGCCTGCAGTTCCCACGACAAGGGCACATCACCATTTTACAAGGATTTTGCATAATCACAAAGGTTTTATTACTTATGTATTCAGATAGGAGGATTCTCTGCAAAATGAAATTAGTGGAAAGGATTACATCTCCAATTCAAGATAGGACAAAAGTTTCCTAAGCTTAAGACATACGAGTCACTTTAGAGACATATCAAACTATTCATACTAACAAGAAAATAAGGAATAAAATATTATTTATTTGAAGGGTTGGACTAAACTATCTCATTAGAATTATAATTGTCATGTCTCAGGATAGCAAAGAATTTAATTAATAAACAGTAAAAAGTCATTATCTTTGGAATTTCGCTGCTAGAGGTATAGATAAATATACAGAAGCTGAAAATGCATCTGCAAAATAAAAGTTTGCAGAAGGTACTTAAAACACTCATTTGTTTTGAAACAGTTATGGTGGTTTAAATGTTAATAATTTTAGTCTTCGCTATTTTCCACTTGAAACACTGCGATACATTTTTAAACTGCCACGCTGAATAATATTAATGATGCAACAAATTGACTGGTTCTACAGAGAAGTATCTGTTTTTTTTTATAAGCATATTTAATTGCACATGTTTCTTAAGTTTCTAATTACAGCCAGTACTAAAAGTGTCTAGATGCTTAAGGATGAATTTTTAGATTTAAACATACCTCATTATTATTACTTATATGGCAGATAGTTCACTAAGATATAATGGTAGGATATTAAAGTGGATTAGAAATCTCATTATTAAAACACAAGCTTATCTGAATAGAAATGAATTAAAAAAAAATAAAGTACTCTAAGTGGAATAAGCACCTCTTCATTTTCTTTCACAAATCTCATTTTATTATGAGCTAAATGTCAGAGACATTAATACGTAACTGGTGGCATGATCCCATCAGGGAGGTTTGTATCTGTTATCATACTGTATTTAACATTATTTTTCCAAAGATTTTAAATGAAGCCAGTGAACTTTATTAAGGTCTAAAATTTCACCCAAATATGTTTTAGTCCGGGGGTAGATTGTTTATCTTTAAAGACTAAGATATGACTGCAGTCAAATAACATCTTTTTCTGTATTTTAACTTGGTATTAGGGCAGACACCAATTATGAAATTGTGCTGTCAGGTTACCCCTCTAAGGGCAGTCACACACTTCATGTTTTAAATGGCAAATTGAATTTGACGTTTAATTTGAAGCCCAGTATATCATAATGTAAAACCTTCTGCAGTATTAGTGATTAAGCAGGAGGGCAGACAACCTGGCTGCCTCTTTTAAATAGTCCTCTCCATATCACCACTGCCTTCATTATTTTCTACAGGGATTATTTTTACTGATCTTTAAAGGAAAATTCCAGTAGATGTTTAGAATCACAGTAGGTAACAACAGCATTTCAGGTTCCTTTACAGATCTGAATAGATGTTCTACCATAGATTTTATCCATGCATGTTATCCAGACACCCTGTAATTTCTGAGTTTACAACAATTCTTGGATAGCATAACTCTTAGTACCCGGTGGTGCTGATACTTTCATATTTGCTTATTCTTTGGAAGATAGTTTCATTTTATGTTACACAATAAATTGTTCTAATAGTAGTTGCAAGCTTTTTATTGATTGAAGATTCATTTATTTCAGAGATTTCTGTGTAAATTGGCAGCCCTTCCTGTAATGCACTTCAGGGTTAAAAATTGGAATGTAGTATTTTCAGGAAGAAGCAGCTAAAATTCCTCCTTGCTTGACAGAATAGACAGATTAAGGGTCAGAATTTAAGAAGGTCATAACCTGAAAGTGCAGAGGCTGACTTGGAGCACATGCAAATGGAATTACTGGATACTGCCAGGATACTGGGTTCACCATCACTTTGGAGGCTATCATTGTATGTCAAAAAAAAATAAATAAAATAAAATAAAATAAATAAAATAAAATAAAATAATTAGGAGAGTTCCTTGTCCCTATAAACTGTTATAATACAACAACCATGAGTTAAGCTATGAAATGTATACTGGCTCAGAATCAGGCCCAAAGGCTCCAGCCATAGACTATTATGCTAACTAACAATGGATCTCTGTGCTAAATAGGAGCATATTTCCATGGAATTATTCAGCCCACACAACATGTTCATATCTAATTCAGCATAATGTTAATTTTGCATAAACTGGTACTATTGGATATGTATGAAAGTCTGCAAAGACCAAGACATTTCCCATTTTTTTCTGCATTCTGTGTCAAGTGGCTGAAGTGGTTTTAGTACCGTTTTTGTATTGTTGGCATCCTAAAATGAAATTTACTGCCTTGAGGATCCACAGCTTTAGCACTCCCTACAGAATACTCACATTTACCCTAATTATACCAAGGAGTCACTGTTCTGTCAGGAGAACTATAAGGTTATCTCCTGATTTTTTTCATCATTCATTGATTTTTATTTCTGAAATAATTTGTCATAGTTTCTGAAATATTTTCTTAAGTTTTTCTGGGGAAAAAGCATCCTCCTTAACTAAAAATCATGAGCCTCTTACTGGTTTCTAGAGAGCAATGTCACTGGTTGTGTCGACTGCACTTATTTCCATTGATTTCCCCCAGTTCTTTTTGTGTCTACCAGAACTTGCAAAAATTTGTCACTTTTCTTCTGCTTGTGAATTCCAACTGGTTGTAGTTTGTGTCCAGTGACAGAGGGCAATATATTTTTTCTTTTCTCTATTGCCATTCGTGAAGGGAGAGAATTGAGAATTTTGAAGCAAGAACACAAACTACGAACACAAACTACACACAGATTAATGTTTTCAGTGTGGCATTTTTCTTTGTTATATAAGACGCCTCACTTTGGCAAATTTATTTTGCCTATAAAATGCAAACTAAGAACAACAATTCAGCAAAATGTAATGAAACATAATGAAGGAACTATGTACCTTTTGCTGTTCATGTGCTCAAATACTACTAAAGCATGAAGCAAAAATCAGCCAGTTAAATATAAGCCTGGGGCTACTGGATATTCTGGTACCTTATGGACAAGTGCTGGCAAATCTTATTAATTACCCATACAAGGCTCTATCTGTACATAATATTCAGTGTCTTATTTGACAAGGACTGAAGTATCAGGAACATCACTGCACCTACGTAAGATAACTTTTTGTACTTCCAGAAGAAATATGTAATGCCTGGTTTTATTAAAATTTTAGCCATTACCTTCCAAGAGACAGAAACACCTACACACGGTCCCAATTAGTGGTTATAAGGGAACAAAGTTGTAATGAAGGTACAAATTGAAGGTGCTTCTCTTCCCTCCCTGATAATTAGTGGGAATCATAAGTGTTTTACAATTCAATTTCTAACCCCTGCTGCCAAAGAAGAATAACAGGATGGCTAATAGACAGAGTGACACACCTGAAAATCAGTGCTGTCTCAGGATGCCTTGTCTCATTCCCACTCTTCACTAGAGGTTTCATGCAAAACAGGCAAGGGAAAGCAAGATGCCAAGAGGATATAGGGTTATGTAAATACACTCTTAAAACAGTATGGTAATGCCTTCTCTTAAATATAATATTTTCTATTCTTCTTACCTTTAGTGTTCCTTCAGATTTATTATATTAGTTCATCCATAAAAATTAACATGATCCATCTGTACAAATTAGTATTGTGACAGGGCCCACCACAAATATGGAAATTGGAAAGAGAAATTAATTCCTTGCATATTCACTTCTTTCTATTTTCCATATTGTGTTAGGATATTTAAAAATATTAAAAACTAAAAGAATGAGTATGTCATTAAGTATGATGATGATTAGGTAGTTTCCTACTGTGATGATTAGGTAGTTTACTACTGAAAATTTCTAGTATGAGAAGTGCATTACTTGCAGTTTTTCTATTTGCATTTACGGGACTCTTTAGACCCGTAAGGTTACCTATTAGAGGGCCAAACCTTTATATTAATTAAAGCAATAGCTAAATTAAATAATTAAAGAAAATAATTACATAAATTAATGTGATTTTAAATTAAACTGACTTTATAAATTGAACCAGACTTAAACAAGGACAAAGGGACATTAGAAATATGATAATACTTCACAGATAATTATACAGGAAAGAAGTAATGTGTTAGCTTGGCCTTATTCCAGTAAACTGAAAGACACTTTTTCTGATTGCAGATCCTTAAGTTCAGCACTGAAACTGCAGAATAAAAGATAGTCTATCACTTAAGGAAAACCCAAAGATAAAAACACACAAAACAGTTCAAAACAAATGGGTGGGAAACATAACACTATCTAAAATTTTCAGTAAAGAAGAATTCATAATGCATCAATGTAACAAAAAAATGTCTCTAACTTGAAGATACTGCCATTAGTTTTACTACACCTCCATGTACATCTTAGTATTTCAGAAAATTCAGGTTGTGGAAGTGCAAATAAAAAGAATTTCAGTTTCAACTTCACACTTAGCTGTCTGGACCTTTTCTGACAATTTGTTCACTAAGGAGGCAGACAATAGCAAAGCAAACTATGCTACACTTATTCAAAGTGCTTATAATGGTTATGTGGACATAAAAGAAAGAAAAAATATTTATACAAATATTGCAGCTGAAAATGGATATTTTGATCTGTTTTGAGCTTACTTTCATAAGCTACAGGGTGGAGAATGTTTTCTGAATGACAGAAAACTCATGACCTTCAGAAAAGACATAGTTCACTGATATTGTGAGGAATTAAATTATGATACACATAATCTATTTAATAAAATAATTAATTTCCTCAATATATTCTTTCCACCCGAAAAGGTGAAAGACATACATTCCTTCACATGCACTTTGGGCCAAGAAAATTTTTTTATTCTATTATAGTGGAGAGAGAGGGAAGGAATCTTGCCCTCCTCCTGATGATTTGAAGACTCTGTAAATGTTACCAAAGCTGCCTGTTTTAAGAAGGATTAAACAGTACTTTCAGTGTTACAGAGGAGGCAGGGAATAAAGCAAAAGAACTCCATAAGCTGAATTCAGTTGAAGACGAGAAAATCTAAAAGCAATCTAAAGACCAGATGAAAACCAGTGTTACTTTTCCTATTTGTAAATTACATATTTGAATAAGCTGTATTACTTTAATTCTATTTATTTATTTATTTGTTTAAATTTTCAGTTACCAGTTTTCATCAGCTGTTCTTTTTCAATGTAAATTGTATGTGACCACTGGTGACTGAGGTGAACAATTAAAGACAGATCATGGCATTCTTCCCACACATAACTTTTGTTTTCCTAGCACAAGCAGATTAATATTCCAGGACAGCTACAAATCCAAAAAAAACGCTGCTGTGTCTCCCATTCCTATATACACCACTGCAGTTGTCTTACCCACAACTGTCCTTATTTGTTGGCCTCTACAGACCAGTATTTGCCCTTGCTTATTTGCATATAATGTAGTAGAAAGGTAATGCAGTACAAGTTTCCTTACTATTTAGTATCTCTGCTTTTTTTTTCTTCCACGAAGAAAACAAAATTTTGAGAAATCTTATTCTTCTTTGTGAGCACTCAATTTTTATCATTCCCCATCAACTCCAAGAGTCTTCAGGAAGAAATACAATCCAAAAAGATATA
>JANHFX010027856.1:69045-133771 GCA_027560015.1 Chloroceryle amazona
TCAGGAAGAAATACAATCCAAAAAGATATAAAATAAAATAAAATAAAAATAATAAAAAAATAAACCAGTCACATGTCTATTCTGTGCATATTTTTATCAGTCTCCCAGATGATCAAGGATAGGACTGAAAATTATCTCAAGTGTACCATTTTCTGCTGTTGCTTCAGTACATTTCCCTTGGCTACTGCCCACAAAAAGCAGCTACAAACAGCCTTTGGCAGTAAGTTTTCAAGCTCACAAAATCCATTTTCATTTTAACAACATTTATAAAAACAATCACACCCTTGTTTAACCTTTGTCTCTCAAAGTAAAGGAGATGATTTCATTGTTCATATAATTATAAGGTGAAGTTCTTTTGACAATGAAACAGGTAGTATAAACACACGGTTCTTCCACCATTCACTGTTATTAATCCCTTCAGCTTCCCTAACATAACAGTCGTTAGGTCCAGGTTTCTGGCTAAGTATCTTTGTGTTACAACAGTACCAGTTGGCTGGATCTGATCAAGTTGAAAGACTAAAGACATGCACACACATATGTTCATATATACATTCATTTAAATGTACCTACTTGTCTTATACACTGACAAATTTAACTTGGTGAGACTTTTATCAAACATTTCAGCTTAATGAGAAGGTATCCACTTTATATGAGCTTTATAATAAAGAGTTTAAGACAAGCTTAGAGATAAATGATATATTTGAGTACTTAGCCATACATCACTGCTTTGGCATATGGAATTACAAAGTAAACATCAGGAAATTCAATAAGGCTTTAGTATGAAAACTCAACAATAACAAGCAAGAAAACAAGAAATATGTCACTATAAAAGGACATAGTTAAAGCCTTTGAATGCTATATACAGTTAATAGAGGTTCAACTGGGCAGTCATGACCCAGCTAGGTAAATTCCTTTGTCTACCTGTTCAGCATCTTTGAAAATCAGTGAAACAGAATGAGTTAAAGAGATTATATCATTCATCTTTCTCCTTCAGAAGTAATTGTGATTATAAAAGACAGTCTATAAAAAGGTACTCGACATGTTTATCACTCTCGATATACCCCATGACAGCTGTAAACCTGTTAAGATTCAAACAGTATTCTTATCTTCCACCTTGTTTGCAAGGTAGAGATCTTTTTATGAAACACATTAATATTGCTGGTCTCATTTCAATTTTAACAATAGTGATATCTGTTCAAACACGTGTTTTCTCTAAGCCCACAAATTTTTGCCATTGGAGTTACTGGAAATATGGATGGACTATAAAAAGATCTGTTTAATACTAAATTAAGTGACATGCAGATAGAGAAATTGAATTTACACAACAAAAAGTCTTAGAATAATTTCTACTTCAGCTGGTAGAAACCAGTTGTGTGCTAGAGGGAAAAAAAATAAATCAGAAAAACAAATGACAGGAGAAATGAAATATTTTTACTGGGTGCCAGCTCCAAACCTGACTTCTTTGTTGCACATCAGGTATTCTACTTATTCATTAATTAACTGATCATAGTAGTCTTGAAGAACATATTGTACTGATATCTTCATTAACACAGAATGGTAACAAAATGCCATTAAAACAAGGGCGTGCTGTTTTTCTGCCTGCCCTGGGCAGGTGTCCTCATTCTTTACCAGAGGCAAGTCTAATCTGGGTACCTTCTCCACTATCTATAGTTAACTCTTTTCTTAATTTTTAGAATAAAATGATACCTGGTACTAATCATAGTATCACAAGCTCCTACTTTGAAAAACATTTCATAAAACATGTACCTCAACATTAACAGCTAAAGAGAAAGAAAAAAATACCAACATAGCCATTGAAATTAAATCTTCTGTTCTTATTAGTACATTAACATTTTTTTTTCCTAATTATGAGAAGCCTTATAGCATTAGAGATAGATTTTGTAATCCATGCCACAGTTGTCTTGGATTTTTTCCCCTCTGCTAATCCTTCAGGAATAAATTATTAGAACTACAAAGAGATGAAAATCATATTAAATCAGAAAAGTATTAGAAGCTGAAGAGAATCTGAAAAGACTGTATTAAAAGAAAATAACACACCTTACAATGTTATTTTTGCTTATAGTTCTATATGGGCTTTTGTCACTAAAAAGCATAAGGAGACCAGTTGCAAACATAGCTTCTGGAAGAAAAAACAAAATAAACAAAACAACAAACAAACATGCTAAATCTTGAGCTATTCTGTCCACAACTGTTGAGTCACAGACTAAAGTTTTCATAACTTCTGTACACACACAATTCTGTATGGTAATAGCTACTTCTCCTACACACCTTCCACACCCACAACAACAGCCATCAAGAGTGGTGCCTGCACCTTGGGAAACCTTCTGACGCTGCCATATTAACTAGCTTTAGCAGAACTGCAGATGACTCTATGTTTGGTTTACATTGGAGGGCTGATTTTTAACTTGAGAAAATCCTCTGTGTGTGGTGCTTTACCTCAGATGGATACCATATTATGTTTTATATTAGAGGGATCAGAAAAAGAAATTATTTACTGAATTATGGCATCAATATTCTGGATTTTACAGCCCAGTTGTGAGAACAAACCGTGACCAAGCATCTATGTAAATGGACCCAACTAGCATAGTTAGAATTGCAGAAGTGCACTCAGCAACATTTTACAGGACTATACTTCAACTGAACATCTCTAATACTAATCTTCACCCATTAGATACATCCTTTCCTCTTTGAAGAATCAGAAATAGCTGTATGAATTGTCTTCATGCTATATATACATTTGATTAATAACAAGTCCAAGAAGCTGCAGTCCAACCACAGTTTATGAGGAAGTTAAAAACTACTGAAAATCATGACACGACAAGAAAAAGTGCCCAGAGGCTTTAAAGAGGAAACAGCAAAAACTAGAGGGAATTGCAACTTCAGTCTTCTTTTTTAAACCTAAGATTAAATAGATAAATCCAGATCTCACAATATGATTTAACTGATGATCTATTTAAAAAGCCATTGTCATTAAAATGAACAATAGAGGTGGGAAACCAACATTTCAGTCTGAGAAAAAAATAAGCTTTTATATTAGGGCTTTCCGGAGGAATTTAATTGCCTTCATTATTCTGATTATTAGAGAGAGAACTAAACAGACATCTTTGTAACATTACAGAAATTAAGTAGCTCTTCAAGGAAGCAGGAACAGTTGGATTAACTTTTGATGTACTAACATTTGGCTGCAGAGGGATGAAAGAAGACTGTGAGAAATTTTACCTTGCTCCCTAAGAAAGTGTAAAAAATGTAACAGTGTTTTATAAAAAATAGTCTTTTAAATTTTCATTTTACAGGACAACATTCTGCACACATGAGAATCCATGTATCCAGTAAAGTAAAACAGATACAAGATAAGATATGCTCTAACCAACACTTTTTCTACAGTCAATTATATTATCAAAGGAGAAGATTACAAATCCTGTTTAAGACTTAGAAAGCAAAAGCAAACCATGGAGTAGTCAGTTTTGATAAAGAGTAGATCTCTTCTGTTAAAGAATTAATATCAGTAGATTATTTGAACATAAAAAATAGACAAGAAATTACAAAACCCAAATATGTGAATTATAGGATTTCTAAACCAAAACTCTAGATTCCCTTGGAAGTGCTGTAATATTGCCATTATTAAGTAAAGATATAAAGAGTTTATTCGAATGACAGTACAAATAGGATTTTTTTCTACTAGAGTTATTTTAGAGCCAATAAGGAGTCGAGAAACACACCAATGAAATTGCTATCAGAAATAGGAAATACCCAGATTATGTTGGTGGAAGAAAAATTGCAATACTTGGGGCAGTTACAATTTTCTCTAATCTCAGAAAAAGTACTGCCAGAACTGCCTTTTTACAATAGAATGAGAGGAGAAAAGACTGATACTAAATGTTTGTAAATCTATCTAAAAATGCTAAAAAGCCCACCACAAAAAAAAAAAAAAAAAAAACAAACAAAAAAGAAAATCAGCAAGCTTGTACAGTCCAAACAGACAAAAACTACCTGAGTTTAAAGGAAGGGACATAAAATAGTCTGCTACAGTCAAGAGTCACAGTTACTGGAAGTTTAAAAAAACTTGAAACAATTATAACATGTCAGAATGTCAGCGTTAGGGTTTATTGAAACTAATGAAATTATTATTATAAATGTTTGGGACTTTATTAATCTTCTGTCAATTCATATATCATTGCATTTTTTCACACATACAATAATATACCTACATGTGTAACATTTAAGAATAAGCGATTTTGAGGCCTGTATTGTTAGGTTGTCAATGTCAAGATTAAAAATGTGTCTAAGAAGTGTCATCGTTTATTTTGTCCCATTTCTAAATATTGTGAAATAGATCTATATTATAATAATGTGTTTCCTGGAAAGGCAAGATGAAATACTAGAAAAAGCAGAACTGATTACAAACTAGTTTCCGAAGAGTGTGAAGATATATATGTCTGATAATAACCAAACTTTCCTCATTTATATGTTCATTTCTGGTTTAGTAGTAGCATAGCTAGACACATAAAATAGTGTGGCTTGCTCTGAGGAGCTTATATTATCATGTAGAGAATCTATGAATGAGCTCATTGCTCTGCAGGTTATTGCATTGGTATTGTATTTATTGTATTGTACTGGTCTGGTTTTATTGTATTTAAAGTTTTAATTTCAAAAGTTAACTCACTACAGATATAGGTGAAATGTGTACAAAACTCTGCAATATTTTTATGAAACACAATACTGCTAGAAAATTGCCATCTTAGTTCCCTGAGTCACTACCTCTAGATAGTAAACACAGAAGTGTGAAAATTATTAGTAATTTTCTTTTCTAGTGTATCTAATAGACATAATATATAAGAGGAAATAATCCTGAATTCTCTCCTCAGATAGGCAGTGCCACATTAACTATTTCCATATCCAGATGTTAAACCTTGCCTTTTCCCTCACAGACTTCGTTTGTATTGCACACCATATTATGCTGTCAATAAAAACATGTGTCACAAAGAAAAGTTTATTTGTGGAGGCAGAGCCTAGGAAGAGGAGGAAACATAAGACAAAATCAATACCAAAACAAGATCAATAAAACAAATTAGATCTACAATATTGTTCATCCTATTCCTGTTTATATTTTATTTACTAGGCCCTCAGCAGTTTTCTACTGTAAATTGGATTTTCGCAATTCCTCCAGTGTGCTACAGAGTGTTCAGGAAACCAGATCTAACTTTATAACTTAAATGGTATATAAGTATCGCTTCTTCACTTATGGAAAAAAAAATGAAACAAAAAAACACACACACACCAAAAAAAACAACCAACCAACCAAAAAACCCACAAAAAAGCCCCAACACATGACAAATGAAGAATGTGAAAGTAAATGAATACTAAATAGTTACAGCAGATAATCTGAAAGTAATAATTATTCTGTAGCTTGTAGGAATGTGTTTATCCTAGCAAGGATTTACCAAAGGGTGTGTCAAAAGGGGGATATTCTGATCTCTTGTTGATATGAACCACATGAATATGGTGACTTTATACTTCTGAGACTACAGAAAGTCTTGTGCCATGGACTTGGACTTAATGTCTTTGAGTTTGGCTCATATGAATGTGGTGGATTGCTGCTTAAAATAACAGCCAAGCAATTAATTGCCGTTCTTGAAATGGTGGCTACATGGGCTACACAGCAATATTCAAAGTGATAGGTACATGTGAGAATGCAATGTGTTTACATGGCAAAGCTTTGGTAGCAGGGCAGGGAAGCACTGGTGGCTTCTGAGAAAAGATGCCAGATACTGCCTCCATAATGAACACAGCAAATTCCAGACAGCTCCAATATGAACCCACAACTGGCCCAAGCTGACCCTATCAGTGCCACTGGTGGCACCTCTATGATAACATATACAAGAAAGGGTAAAAAATGCTGTACAGCAGCATCTGGGAGAGGGGAGTGAGAACATGTGAGAGAAACATCCCTGCAGACACCAAGGTCAGTGAAGTAGGAGCAGGAGAAGATGCTTCAGGTGCTGGAGCAGAGATTCCCCTATAGCCTGTGGTGAAGACCATGGTGAGACAGGATTCCCCTGCATCCAATAGAAGTTAATAGTGGAGTAGATATCCACCTGTGGCCCATGAAGGGCCCCATGCCAAGGCAGGTCGATGTGCCCTGAAGGAATCTGTGACTTCATGGAGAGCCCATGCTGGAGTAGGCTCCTGACAGGACCTGTGGCCCTGTGGAGAGAGTAGCCCATGCTGGAGCAGTTTTGCTGGCAGGATCTGTGGCACTGTGGAAGACCCATACTGGAGCAGTCCATCCCTAAAGGACTCTACCCCATGCAAAAGACCCACTCTGGAGCACTTCTTCAAATGCAGCCCATGAGAATGACCCATGTTGGAGAAGTTCGTGGAGGACTTTCTCACATGGGAGGGACCCCACACTGGAGCAGGAGAAGAGCATGAAGAGGAAGAAGCAGCAGAGGCAACATGTGATGAACTGACTGCAAGCTCCATTCCCTATCCCCTCTGCTACTCTAAGGGGGAGAAGATAGAACTGGGAGCAAAACTGAGCCTGGGAAGAAGGAACAGGTGGAAGGAAGGTGCTAATTGATTTATTCTAATTTCTTATTATTCTGTTCTCTTATTAATTGGCAATAAATGAAATTAATTTTCCTCAAGTTGAGTCTGTCTTGGCCATGACAGCAATCAGTAAGGGATCTCCCTGTCATTAACTTGACCCATGAGATTTTAAATTTATTTTCTCCACCCATCTTGTTAAGGAGGTGGAGTGATAGAGTGACTTGGCGTACACCTGGTGACCAGCCAAGATTAATCCACCACACTAGGAAATGAAGTGTATATGAAAATAAAGATGAATCCTAAGAAAAAATTCCTCCTCCATTAAAGTTACAAGTGCATTTCCTATGAATGATCACAGGATGCCAGGGGTTGGAAGGGACCTTGAAGATCTTCCAGTCCAACCCCCCTGCCAGAGCAGGATCATACAATCTAGCACAGGTCACAAAGGAACGCATCCAGGTGGGCTTTGAAAATCCCCAGAGAAGGAGACTCCACAACCTCTCTGGGGAGCCTGTTCCAGTGCTCTGTGACCCTTACAGTAAAGAAGTTCCTCCTCATGTTAAGGTGGAACCTCCTGTGATCCAGCAATCATTTCTTCAATTAATTAATTAATCCAAATATGGATGAAGAATGAAGGCAAAACCAGGCAGAAACTCATGGAATAGATGAATCTAAAAGAAAGTACTTTTGTAACACCCAATGTTTTCCTCAGTTTCTTATCTCAAAGAGTAGTCAATAGAAGAACTTAAGGTGCGTATAAGAGCAGGGCATGGAAAGAGTGGTTTAAAAACTAAGGTGAACAATTAACATAGTGCTGGTCTTTTGAAAGCAACAAACAGTACTAAAGTTTCTATGTGCCAGCCTAGATGACTAAGGAGAATCTCTAAAATACATTTAACTTGAGCATGGCATACATGAAAAACAGAATCAGGAACAAAATGTATTAGAAGCAAGAGGATATTCAAACTTAAAGAAAATTAATTAATCACCTCTACTGATCTCTGGAGGAAGTGCTCTTAAAAGCATGTTCTTGTAGCATTAGTTGATCCTTTCTATGTGTACTTGTCTAGCTATTTATTCTATGCTGTGAACATCCCTAGTATCAATGGCAACTCCCATATTTTGATTTAAAAATGTGTGTAAAATTTCACTACCACAAAACACGCTAATTTTAATGTGCAGGAAGTGTAACTGCCTAATTGGAATTTGTGTATGAATCCTGAGGTACCAACATAACATGAGAGAAAAAAGGTTAGTTCACAAACATGAATAACCAGTATTTCTGGCATTATATTTCAGGCTAAAATTAATTTTATCAAAACCCCCAGATCACCCAAACTCCCTCAGATCTCAGGTCTGTGTTTCAAATAGGCATCTGGAGACAGCTCAGCTCAAGTTTTAAGTCTAATCCCTACCAAAAGTGATACAGAGTTCTCT
The DNA here is from genome assembly GCA_027560015.1 of Chloroceryle amazona. Lineage (NCBI taxonomy): Eukaryota > Metazoa > Chordata > Aves > Coraciiformes > Cerylidae > Chloroceryle > Chloroceryle amazona. The sequence goes on from JANHFX010027856.1 coordinate 77,053, forward strand.
CTTACTTTTCCCAGTCAGCTTTAGTTTGCAAACACACTTTGTATCTGAAATAGCCTTTCCATGTAGGGGTCATGTACTTTATTTAAAGTAACAGTGTGTGAAGCTTAAAAACTGTTATAGTATAGTGGCTACATGAAGGAATAGGTATAAAAACCCTTCTAGATGCACATTTGCCAATATTTTTTACTATCTCTGTTACTCTTTCTTCTGAACTCTCTCACATCTCAAAGGCTCAAAGGTTATACAGCTATATCAAATGTTACAGGAATTTTCTCTAGACTTAACAATATGGCCAGCTTCAGTCCCACATTCATTTTCAAACTTAATTTCCCAACTGAAGGCACTAGAACTGCATTAATTATCAGCAGACTAATGACATCTCTCTGTCTGCCCTTAGATAGAAGGAAAACTATCCTTGAGGTCAACTCATTGCAAGCTTTGTATAGCTCATGTTCTGAAATTATCATCCAATTCATTTATACTAGATCTGTCAATTAACTGCTAGTACCTCCACTGGTTGTGCCTATATCCATGCCTAACTATATCCCTGAACATTACATCTCTTTCCTTTATAAAGTGTGTCTCTATGTCCTCGGGAAAAAATACGTTCTTTTAACAGAGATATGATAAAAAGTACCTCCCTTTAGGAAAAAAACAAAAACAAAACCAAGAATAAAACATATATTTGTTCTTTCTGCTCTTACCACTAGCCTTCTTAACCCATATTTATTTTCTTTCAAACTAAGAATTCTGAACACAATTCATTTTTGTTCTTTCTACCTCTTTTTTTTTTGAAAGTATGCCTACTGCCACCTACGTAATACTGCCAAACGGCCCCCACTTTCACCATTATTTTGTTGGGATTCTTAATGTTTGCTACTCTAGTACTGCAGTCACTGCATTATTTATTATTTCCATGTATCCCTACTTCAGGGAACAACAAAGTCATACAGCCTGATTATCATTCTACTCCAAGGCAGTATCAACCTCTTGAAAGAAATAAGGCAAAAGTAAAGGAAACAAATACTTACAGAATAGGTAAATGACAACTAAAGAGGAATATATTAAATAACAAATAATTTAGAAGTTGCAGATAAAAGTTCTGAGTTAATAAGCTGTCTGTTTATTATTATTGTTGACAGAGTATAATACGCAAGCTAAATCTCATTAAAATGAGATTTCAGAATATTGTATGACTCCATTGCTTTTAAAAAGACATTTGAAAATTACAACTTTCTACATTCAGGTATAAGACAGTCACTCCACTTATTTTCTTATGCTTATATTCATGACTATCTGAGTCAACAATTTAGGGAAGATTTGAGTAAAATGGGTTTCAACATAAATTTTAAGAGACCTGAATCAAGTTATTCTTTTAGGAAGGTACTTAGGAATCCAGAGACTTTGCCCTTAAATATATTTAAAGAGCATCCAAACAGAAAATAAAAATTTCAGTTTGTTATTTTTCCATTATCAATTTATAAATTTATATTTAAGGGTTAGAATTATTCTTTTGACTATCTGGATTAGCTATAGTCCAGCAAAGAGCGGTTGCTATTCAAAGTGCCTTTTTCAGACATCCTGTGGATAGAGGGTACTCCTGCATGTCAGGGCTTCATAGGTTAGAGTCTGCCTGCACAAGGCACAGACCCAGAACTGTTCTTAGTCACACAGCGCTAACCAAAACAAAATATTAATCGAGAGGTATCTCTGAATTCTGATTTTGTTCTGATACTTAAGTATGATGCTGAAGATTATGCCTCTGTCCATGCAAATTTAGGATGCTGAATACTTTCCTGATGAAAGAACTGCCCCCACTCACTCTGTTTCGGAACATCAAGGTGTCTGGGTTTTACATTTATTGTTAAAACACCATCAGAGGAAATGGATTACTCTCTCCTATTTCACTTCAACTTCAAAAACTCAATGCTGTGTTTCCCAGTCTCAGTTCCTAAAATGCCAAAATACAAAATAGTGCACGATTATCATTCCTCATGCTGAAGTCAGTTATCAGACTGGACAGACAGAAAAAAAAGGAGAGAACTGATCTCTGGCAAACCTGCATTCTTGTACCTGCTATAATGATCCTTAATACAAAAATGTTCTAATAGTCTGTAGTGCAGAAATGGGGAATGAAGTCTCCTCACTGTCAAAAGATATAACAGGAGTTCTAAAATGCTCTCAGAGTAATGACCAGTTCTGAACTATGATCAAAGACAGTTGTTTGAGGAGAAAGGAGGAGAGCTGCAGGTTAAAAACAAACAAACAAAAAGTCCATTTATTTAGGAGATGTCACTAATGTCTTGAAGGCTGTTTTAAACTGGATTGTGGCCATGATCTTCAGAACATTTGGTGCATAGATAGCAACCATGTCTTTTACAAGCTTTTAGGTCACAACAACCATTACTTAGGTCTTTTTCTATAGAAACTGAAAGGTAAATGCTAAAGGAGTATCAAAGTCCGGTATGTGATGCCTTTTCATTTCAAATAAGTTTTCTGACCTGCTCTCAAATTTAAGCACCTAAATTTTTGTTAAAATCTTGTAAGATCCACATAGGCACTACAGCAGGCTTTCTGGTCTTACACTACAGCTCACTCTTCTTTTAGACCTTCCTAAGGATACACTGGTTTTGGGGTTTGTTTTTTTTTGTTTTTAATTTACTGATAACAATCCAAAATTTTCTATAATTGTTTTTTTAAATATCTTTACACCTTTTCACAAAATCAATGATTCAAACTGACTGCTACACAACGTTTAATATGGTAGAACATAAATTTCACATTGTACTGCCATGAAAATGTAAACTGTTTCTGTGGTGCTTTCTTAAGAGTATATTTCTAAATAATAATTTAAAGCAAATTTCATTTTTTAGCACTTTTCTCTTGGAAGCAAAATTAGAGTAGCTACTCTTTGTGAAAATTCAGGAAGATTTTGTTCTATTTTCTTTTGTAAAAATTAAACCGTGTCAGTTTGTGTTCAAATTTAGTTCAACTAACAAAGTGTTTGTGCTTTGAATAATTGGATATTGGAATATCTTTGGATAGGGAAAGGGTATTTTTGTTTGTTTGTTTTTGTGAAGAAACACAATTACTTTTACTCTATACTATAAACTCTGGTAAATTGCTTGGAGCTAGAAAAAGCTTCATGATATCCTAAAACCCCAAGTTTTAGATATGATAACATTTTTGGCTCATTTGTTTTCATATAAAATAAGAGATATTTCTATTTTAACCGTATTGGTACTGATTTCCTACTCAGTCTCATTTACTGCTTTGATTTTTTGCCCCCAAGTCTTGTTTTTCCTACTTACTTCAGCCTCATGCAAGGCTCAGTTATTCTCAAAGGACCTATCCTGTGACCCACTGATCTTAGTTTTCTCTTTTGCTGTAACTTCCTTGAATTGAATTGCTATGTTCTCCCTTTGAAAAGAAAGTTGATCCTAGTGTATAGAAAGGATTCTTATTCCTTTTGTTGTATTTCGAGGTTGCTAACATACTCATTTCTGTCCTCAGAGCTTTACTGAGCTTTTGCTAGCTCACTAAGTTGATTAACCTCTTTTCACTGGAAATCAGTCATTCCTCAAAAGCTGTGGCTCTCCTCTGTCCTCCGTTATGGAATGCTACCTTACAAGTCATCCTTTCTCATGGTAAAGTTAATCCCCAAAGAGGAAAACAAATTTGTATATTGGATGATGTAGCAACAGCGAAATGCTGTAGTTGCACAGTAATACTGGAAGAAGCGTGCTGCACGGGAGCAAAATTCAGCCAAGAGCCTTGTCACTCCATCTCCAAGTGTGTGAAAATGCTGGTGAAGGAATGAAGGCTCAACTTGTTCTTAGGAGAGAAGAAGCTGGACAGCTACATGGTGCCATAACCCAGTTAGATAAGAAAATTTAGCACTGTTTCAAAGCAGTCCCTCACATGCACCAATATTTTGTTTTTGCCAGTTTCTGCCTATTTTTACATCAACCTTCTCTGTTATTTCCAGTTCTTTCTTTCTACTCTTTTTCCTCTACTCTTCGGTCTTTTGCTAACTCTTGCTTCAGGGTGACATCTATTATCCTATTACCTAAAGAGCTATCTTCAGCTTTGCTACGAAGTCTTTATGGTCATCTGTATCCAAATACATCAAGACTATAAATGTTTCCCTTACTACTTTTCAAATTCAGTATAGAAATGGTACTAATTAATATACCATACTCCTTATTATCACAAAAATACTTCCTTAGACACACTGGGCTTATGCTTTATGGAAAATATAGCGACTTCCACTTGCAGAGGCATGCATTAGCATTTGTTTACTTATCAAGTTGCCAAAACTGTTTGCTAATGCCTTGATAGAAGGTTCATAATGTACTTTTACATATCCAAAGTCAATATTGTCACTGACAGTATTTCATTAGCAAGTTCTTCTAAGATAATTTGATTTGATTAATTATGAAGGCTGAGAATTTTAGGACCCCCCCTGTCAAGCAGTATCAGTCAACGGGAATGACAGTGACTGGCAGTGAGGAGAGATCTGACAGTAGACAATGCTTGATATCAAGTCTGTTGGTAATAAACACTGCTAGTAATCTTAAAACAAATAGTTCCTGAGTAATTTCAATTCCTTGCATCCTTACTAAGTATAAGCAATGAATTTCCAGTTTATGTCTTGTTAGAATAAAGAGGTGTGTATTTTTCCATTAAATTGCACTCAGACTGGTCTGGCTAGTATGAGGAATGACAGTCCTGTAGGACTAAAGGAAAGGACTTCTAATTTCATGTATTTTATCCAGGCTGTTGGGATAAACAGGGAGACCCTCCATCAAAGTGAAGCCACAAAGGTGAGAGTGTTGATTCAGAGTATTTAATCTGTTTTGGGAAATATTAATAAGACTTCTATCAAACTTTGAAGAATAAAATTGTTCCATCAGAGCAATTGGAATGCTAGTAAAAGACATTAAAATGTCATCCACATATATCTTTTAAAAAAAAGAAAATCTCATTAACCTCTTTAAAAATCAGACATCTTGCCCTTGATGCAATTATGCAATAACTAGAACAAGTATTAATAAAAAAGGAAATTTTCCATTAAAGTGAGGATGTACCCTGTGGTCAAAGGACAGGATACAGCAGGGGCTAGTCCTTTTCTTTCAAAGGATGATAGAGATTTCAGCTAATATCAAAGGAAGAGTCTTGCTATTAAAATTGCTTGACTAAAATATCCAGTGATATTTTTTTCCTAATCCTTCCATTTGTATGAATCTATTAACTAATACAAAGCTTGCAGTATGCACTGACAAGACTAGCTGTTCTCAGTTAAGCCCAAAAATGTCAAGAAAATATCTATTCAAACTGGGATTATTTATCTTAAAAAAAGTAAATTCAGAAATTGTCCTGAATGTGAAGATTTCCCTCCAGCTCACCTTTAAAATCCAGTTTGGTTTTATAATGACAGCCTTTATTTTATTTTATGTTATGTTTTTAATTATTTTTATTTATTTACAACTTTATAATATCGACTACAAAAATGTGAAAGGCATGGTGCAATCTATTGAGAAGCCCACTCCAAACAGTAAGAAAATCTATGATGAAAATAATAATATAAAAAATTCTGCAGAAATATCACACGTTCTCCACTTGTTTTCCTCTGCTCAGTGTTACCAAGGGGCTAGAATGGTTAATAATAAGCAGAATATCTAGATCTATGTCAGCTGCTGTTTCTGTACTGACTAAAAAGAGAATTTGAGACAAAACCTATTTCCATAATCTAATATTGAGGTGACAAAAATAGATGAGATTCAGTGATTAAAGCTGGAAGATAATTCCTATTTTAAAGGTACGACTTCACTTATATGCAATGTCAATTCCTAAATGAACAATTAAAGAAACAGACCTGAATGTTATTTGACATCTGCTCTGTGTGTTGCAAGTGTCTCAGTGCAAGTTGCAAGTGTACCTGAAGCTTAATTTCTGGAAAAACTAGGTATTACTATCCCCTAGCTATCTATTAAGGGGATGTTATTAATGTTTACAAATATCTAAAGTGTGGGTGTCAAGGAGAAGGGGACAGTCTCTTTTCAGCTGTGCCCTGTGATAGGACGAGAGGTAATGGTAGCAAGGTGAAACACAGGAAGTTCCACCTCAACATGAGAAAAAATTTTTTCACCATGAGAGTGACAGAGCCCTGGAACAGGCTTCCCAGAGAGGTTGTGGAGTGTCTTTCTCTAGATATTTTCAAGACCTGCCTGGATCTGTTCCTGTGTGGTCTGCCCTAGGTGCTCATGCTCTGGCAGGGGGGTTGGACTTGTCTCCAGAGGTGCCTTCCAACCCCTACCATTCTATGATTCTATCATTTTTAGTAAAGGACTAGGTATTATTGCAATTAAATTTCATTTTCCTTTTCAAGCTTGAGGTTGCTTTTTTTCCAATGTGCCTCCCTCTAGTTTAGTTTATTGCAGAAAACAAATGACTGTCATTCCATGTGTCATGTCTCAATACTGAAAAAAATATCCATTCCTGATCCAGAGCACAATCTGTTGCTTGCAATTTTAGCAAGCAGACACTAACGTTTGTTGCCTTATCTCTCATTGTTGTTCATACTTAGGACAAATGTCTGACATATAGACATCTATTCTGTTGGGTTTTTTTGCGGGTTTTTTTTTAGGATGCTCTTCAAGATTCCTAAACAATGATTACTACTGAAAACATGACAACTGTTAGGTTACCATGGGACTGGAAGGAACTCATCCGTTCCTCCTGCTAGGAACAGCTGTCTGCCTCCACCAATATGCATGTCTTGTCTTATACTATATTTTCTGCCACAGAACAAAATTATCTTATTATTCTAATTTCTTACACTTTTTGTTATCTTCAGGACTCTTGAGTGCCTGCAGTATGAATATGGACAGTTATTCCCCTCCACAAAGATATCAATCAAGTAAATTCAACTTTTCCAACGGCTAACTTTGTACAAAAAGACTCTTTTGTAGTAGTAACTTTTACAAGAGTGATGGATCAAAAATAATTTCAGTAAATTCTGATTTTCCACAGTCCTCCTTGGATATATTAAGACTACTTGTCTAGAATGTCAGGTACTCTGGTTATTGAAGCATCTTGCTTTCTGAATCCTGTCTTTCCTAATGAACTGTCAAGTCATCTGTTCTGCCCATGGTCATGATTTACTAGCCATAACTGATGGTGATATACTATGACATGCATTTGCCTAATTTGGATACCCTTTCGTAAGTGTGAAGCTTATGCTATTGGTAGACCAGCAAGGATTCTGTAGTTTTAAATATTTTTTTTAATTAATTCAAAAAATATGCATTTCATTAAAAAATACCCCAGACCAACAAAACTGTCCTGCAAGCATACATAACAATATTCAGGGCTGAATTTTTCCATAACAAAATCTGTGCAGCTAGGTTACATAAACTCTCTAAGATGAAAGCCAGTATCAAGGAATCGATCAAACATGGGAACTAGAAATGTAGTTGAAGCCTCTTGACACTTGAACACTAATATTAGTTGCAAACAACAGCAAGCAAGCTCTCATAGTGTTTTCAATGTCATTATTTTTTTTGTACAATAGCAGACCATAAATCATAAAAAGTATAATGTGGTAATAAAGTATGTTATTAAATTCTTTCAAATAAATGAAAATATTTTTTCTTTAATTTTGTAACGTTTGATAAAATTTACTTTAGATTCTTATTATAATTGGAAGCCTACATCTCAACATTGAATTTATATTTTGTAAGTATTTAACCAATACTACTGTTAAACGCTTGAAGGAAAGACAAAATAGTTCACTCTGATGGATTAAACATCATTCATGAACCAGAGACTGGCACTATTAAAACCATAAATGTGTGTGTGCCTGTAAAAGTGAGAGGATGCTGCTTTAATTTGTCATACACTAAAAGTATTAACTAAGAGTCATGACAAGTTTTCAACTTTCAGTTATTCTAAGCTTACACTACTTACACAAAGTATAGATCAATACATTGTTAAGTATAATATTTTATAGATAGTTTAGTTTAAAACTTAAAAAATTAGTTTGATGAAAACTAAAAGCTCTCCTAATTTTATTCTTATTTTGGGGATTTATAGTAAGTGTTTTTACTAGTACTTAAAGAATTCTAAAATGGTATTGCTAACAAAAATTAAAAATCTTATTTAGATATGACCTATTTAACTTTCTAACACACAGAGAGTGTCAAAAAATTATTGACTCCCAAATATTATGCCAATAGTATTTTTTTCCTAGCATTGGATATATTTTACCTAAAAATCAAAAAATATATATATGTATAAAAAAAAATAAATTTGCATTACTATGTATGCTTACATTAATGACAGAAAAAAGGTATTACTTCTGCCAACAGAAGGCTTTCTCTTATAGTGAAACATATGATATGGTACTTAGAAATGTTACCAATTTCCAATCTCAGCACCTTGATCAACACAAAGATAGTCTCACTGTGCTTTCACAATGTTATAAAAATCTGTAAATGACCAGCAACTGTTACAAAACAATTTATACAAAATAAATAAAATGGCATCTGCTGCTTAGAATACTTTAGACTTATAGATAGAATTTAAAAGGCACATTCTAAGCAAAAATTCTGCTGAGTTAACATTTTCTTTGAGGCTTGTAAGAAATTAGATGTCTATCAATGACATGCATCATCACTTCTAATGAACTGTGGAATCCAATAAAATAAGTGTGCAGATTCCACATACTTGGAGGTGGGCACAAAAATTTTGTAATTTCTCATGATTTCATGCAATGGATTTTTCATTATTATGTCATTTTGGGTGCTTCTGAAATTGAAAATCTAATAAGTAGACTAAAGCTTAAAATAGCTTAGTAGGAGGGGAGAATGATTTAGTATGGCTGAGGATTAGGCCTCATGTATTACTTGAACCATGAAGTTCTGTTTCACTGGTAGAAGTACTGTCACAGCCTGTCACACTTAGCCAAGATGCAGAACCTGTGCAAATGTGTAGGAACGGACATAGGGCAAAATCAAAGAGAATTGCCAAATGTCCTCTGGTAGGAGCAGTTAAGCATATTCCTGCCTGCTGTGAATGCCTTGCCCAATTCCAGAATCTGTCAGCCTTGTAAGAGAGAACTGCATGTCCTGGTCTATCAAAACTATACAAATCTCATCTTTTCATCAGCAGTTTAAATTAATCCATCAGAGTGCAAACTGAAAATGCTAGAACATGTATTCTTTACACCATCTCCTCCACAGGGGCAGCAAACTTTGTTAGGAAAAAGGCAGGAAGAGAGAGAGAGATAGATGTGTCACATCAGCCTAGCAAGATTCACTAGAGGATGTGCATCAAAACCACAGCATTCTGTATTAAAGAGGTGGTCAGCACTGATAAGGAGGAGGAAGGGAAATAATTTTTTAATCTGCTTAGCAAAGATGGCAAAGAATGTACACTGTTTTCTGGATGACCAAGAGACAGACCAATGTATTAATACATCTGAAACCAAACCAAACCAAACCAAAAGTCTCTCTGGAAGTTGAGAAATTATTACCTGTTATTCTCCCAAAAGATATTTCCCACAGAAAACCTTGTGTGCTTATAGGTACCGTCTGTTTTGGCACCAATTCTGAAATGCAAAACAGATTCCTGCATATGTATTTATGCACAATGTACCAGTAACCTAAGATTGATAACCATTTCCATGATTCAGCAATTTAGGCATTCATCATATATTTTTCACTAATATTGATGTAATTCTGAGGCTACAGAATTAAAACAATTTGAGTTTATTCCATAAGCACTGGTTTCTTTTCTATTAACTTGGTCCTATTTCAAGTTAGTTAGAATTTCTAGATTGCTTCTTTTCCTCACAAAAAGAAAAGCATAATTCATTTATTCTTTTATAATCTTTGCTGAGAAATGTGTAGACTGAAAAATTTTGCCAAGAAAACTTAGAATAGAAGCTTCAAATGAAATCCTGGCTCTTCTGAAATAAAATGCAAAAGCCAAATTTGATCCTTAACTTTTGGCACATGTTTTTCACCTGAGGTTACCATATAATCATATACCATGTAAATCTTCCTCTTCAAAAGAGTAAGCTTTCACTGAATGTTCCTGCTTTGATAAGAAACAGGACTAACACTTTTTGACAAAATTATTGCAACCAGAGTAGTTATTGATAATACTAGAACATCACGATGCTATGGTATTATCTTGAAACTACCTTTTTACAAAAGATGAAGAGGACATTGCTAACATTAAAATGAAATACTTCTGGAATAAAAAACCTATAGAAATGCAAAAGAATGATTAAAGAACATGATACACCACATATAAATGAGATAATGAATAAACAGATTCAAAATAGAAATGATTAATTCAGTACACTAAGAATAATGCATCATTTCAGACATCAGAACTGAAAAAAATAAAGTTTTCCAGTATCATTAACTAATGGAAAAAAACCTAATTTTTCTATAGATATTTATGGTGGATACTCTTTACAGACCCTAATGATAGGAATACTTTTTGTTCTAATACAGACTGTTTATTTCTTTCATTGTGGAATATTGTGTGATTTTAAAAGTAATTTCATAAGTTGTACAAAGGCCATGCATTTGTTTCAAAAGTCTCAAAAACTGTTTCTTGGTTAATCTAAAGTAACCGAAATTATACAGGCTATGGAAATTTATTAGAACAGAAAGGATTGACTAAATGTAAATGAATAGAAGATGTTGGCAGGGGAATAATTACACTTGAAAATGTATTTATTTATTTATTTATTTATTGGTCTTGAAATTTTCTATTTAGCACTAGGGCCAAAATCCTTCCTAGGCCTCATCTCTCAGGGTATAATAGGTCTGTCCAAATCAACACAGTCTGTATCGTTCATAGATCACTATAAGCATTCTAAGGTGAGGATTTTTTCCTCCCTCAATAGCTAGAATATAGGATATAAATTGCAGAAAATCTGTTTTTCAAGTCAGGATAGAGTAACTTTGGGAAAATAATGAGAGTTCACTTTCTAGAATAGCAAACTTTTTTACTATTAAGAGCACTCGGTGGAACAAAGAAATAGAAATTCAAGATGTTGCATTTTCACACTGTAGACCAAGAACTTAATGTAGGGCACACCAGGTACAGGCATTCTGACAGATTGCTTCAGTACTCTCAACTGTCTCAATATGGGCTGGGGGAGGAGGTGATAGAGAGAAGCCCTGCAGAAAAGGACTTTGGAGTGCTGGTAGACTAGAAGCTGGACATGTGTGCTTGCAGCCCAGAAGGCCAGTCACATCTTGGGCTGCATCAAAAGAAGTGTGGCCAGTAGACCGAGAGAGGTGATTCTGCTGCTCTACTCTGCTCTGGACCTCACCTGGAGTACCGCGTCCAGCTCTGGAGCCCTCAGCACAGGAAGGACATGGACCTGATGGAGCGGGTCCAGAGGAAGACCATGAAGATGATCAGGGGGCTGGAGCCCCCTTCTTCTTCTTGATAGAGCAGGTTTATTACCTATCTGTTCTTAACATTTTCTCTTAAGAAACACATTTCAATTAAATTTTTATTTTCACTGAATTAATTATACATTCTGTGTAGAATGCATTTTTTGTATAGAAAGTACAATGCATGAAAGTGAAAAGGAATTCTAGTGAAGTCCCTCAATATTACAGAGAAGAACACTGTAGTATCATTTTCCTGAAATTGACAGGCCCAATCCTCAAGTACAATCTTTTGTTCACACTATTCTTGTTGGAATGACCTGTCATTCCTTAATGGCTAAGGACCATTTCATTTCTTGTGTTATTTTACAGGATGCATCCTTTTTTATTATAATTTTATTTGAGACATCATTAAGTAGTACTTCCTCTGGTAAGTGCTCTATCTACCTATTCCCTTCCTGAACATAACCACACAATTATACATAGTATTCCACAAAATGTTTTAACAGTATCTAACAACATAGCATTAATATTTCATCACTGCTACTGAAAATATTTTGTTTAATACGTAAAAACTTACTAGTATCTTTCTCAGACAAATCAGACAAGTAGTCCACAACCAGTCATCATACTGCTAACTAACACATAAAATTTCCTCTATGGTTACCAAGAGCTGAGTTCCAAATTTATAAGATCATTCTGTTATTTTACTCATTCCTTGGAGTGTTCTCTCATTCCTAAAATTTGATATTAGGAACTTGAACATCGACATGTTTTAGTTAAACAAGATTGTCCCTGATACTCACAGCACAACTGGAATTTTGACTATCACTCACAAAAACTAGAGTATATGTAGTCTAGGAGAGCTTCTACTGTCTGTGAAGCATGTTGCAGATCCATCCAGCTTTACTAGCCAATACTACAAAGACTGCTTTTCTGTTCAACTTACAGCAGTTTGTGGTTTTGAAAACAGCAGAGTTCCTATCGAAAATATCAGAGTATTGAAACAAGTGTTGCTTCTTCAATTCTTAGACAAAAAATACAAAATCCCGAGTCATCTCTGACTCAGTGAAGTGTATGAACAGCCAGTCTCCAGAACAGATATTAACAAAACTAAAGTATATTGGTATGAAAGACTTTAAACAGACTAAAGGTCAGAGTGAATAATTCTGTAATCATCTCAGGAGCAAGAAATTAGATAAATATATTTTATTTCTGAAATTTATTCTTTTCACTGTGAAAATATAAGACTAGTACAAGTCCTCATTAAAAAACTGATTTACTATGTTGTATACTCTTTAGATTTACAGTGATCAAGGAATTGGCTGGCTCAGAAGACCATCAGTAATTTTTTTAATATTTGAAATTAACAGTTTAGTACAGAATGCTCACTTCTGGCTTTAAAATAAGACAGACATATGGATGTTATCTGACATACATTCTCATTTGTTGCAAATCAGACTTTGCCAGAAATAAGGAGAGAAGACAGCAGAGAGAAAAACGAATATAGTTTCTTTAAAAGTTTAGATAAAACCATAGAAACATTTTGAGGTAATAGATTGACTCAAATGACTTCAGTGACTAAAATGAAGATAAAGACATAAATAAATATAGTGCTGAAACACATTGTATATAAACACATTGTATACAAAGACAACCAGGTTGATAAACTATACTAATATTTCAGAAGAGTTAAGTTTTTCTCCTATTCTAAGCCCAGAAAATACACATTCTGAGCTAGTCTGCAATGCTACAAAGATTTAACATAATTATCAATATAAACTCCAGAATATCACAGAATCATAGAATGGTAGGGTTGGAAGGGACCTCTGGAGATCTTTGAGTCTAACCCCATATATATATATTTATATATATTGATTTCTCCTTACTGGTGCAGAAAAAAAATGAAACTTCAGGATGTGCCAGTTTAGAGTCATCCCACAGGAAGACTTTTTTGTTGTTGTTTATGAAAAAGAAAAATTGGTTCATTTTTATCCTCGTGGTACCACCTGAAAATCAGAGGGCTATTAGAAAGATTACTCATAGAAACTGATACACTTCTGAGGAAGAGTAATTAAAACCATGCTCTATCATGTTCTGTGGGGAACATCAAAAAGTTTTAAGAATGTTTTAAATGTATTTTCAGAATTTAGCATCTTCAGACTTTATGATCAGCTGATGCATTCATTTTTTGCAGTATGCTTGAAGTTTGGGAGGAATATTGTACGCTGAAAGAAAACAGAAAGTGAAACACTATGTTCTAAATTGAGGTTTTTGGCTAATAATGATAGTTAAACTCACAAAATATCAGAGATGCCTTTGTAGCAAGAAGACTAGTCATCAGTTTTAGTTGTAATATTAATATCAAATTTTCTTTCCACCTATTTTTGATGTGGTTTTGGTCGATTGGTTAAGATTCTATTCCTCAAACATTAATTTATTTTCAGATAGAATATTCAAGGCCTATGCAACAGGAAAAAGAAAAAAATCCCTCACAGTTAAGAACAAGTGTCCTGAACTAACAGCCTGTCAGCTTGTAATCAAATAATGATATTTAAAGCTAAAATGCATAAAGCTGCTTATAAATTACCCAAAAAACATACAGCAGGGAAAATTCCTGCTCTAGTATCAGGGACTGAATGAATAACCAATGTATTTGTCTGCCACGCCTATAACATCTATCATTCTAAAGAATAAAACATTTTATTGCCAATTTAGATGTCTCCACATAATCAAAATCTCACCAAGGTGTTTAAATAGTTGAAAGGAGACTTCATGTTAATTCAACAAAGGCATTGTTTAGCTAATTCAGTTTCATATTGCAAAAAGTCTCTATAAAACAAACATCCTGGGCCTGGCATGATTCCTAAGGCAGTCTGGTTTTCTGCACTATTCCAGTACCAATTGCACTATTCCAATTCCTATTGCAGTCATTCTATATCACATGCTGTAAATCATTTCTCATCCTTAAGTAGGTTCATTTTCATGCCTGGTACATTAGGTACTGTTTCAACCTCAGTCTGAATTGCTGTTTAATAAGATAAATAATCATAAGAAGTAATTACCCAACAGTTAAGCTGATTTGTAGCTGTAGCTGTGAGGCTGCAAGATTATCAGGAATATTACGTACATATTTCTGTTTCTTTGTCTTCTGAGAGAATAAATGGTTTTAAGTTGTCTAATTTTGGACTAAGAGACAGGAAATTGCAAAATTTCTCATATAGTTTTAAATTTAAATACTTCAAGAGGGTGATTCAGTGCTCCTTGTTCAGTTCTCTTGTCTATTAGTATCTATTTACGTTGTGTTAAGATCTAAACATTCTGATCAAAGTATCAAAAAGCTGAATGAACCCCTAGAGCCATTTACTCTGCCTCAATGCATCATCAATTCCATCTACATCACTTTTGACAAGTTGTCTAATCTGTTGCTAATCTTCCTTTTTAGTAATAGACAGTTTGCAACTGCCTCATGCAATTTGCTCAGTCTGCAATTAGAAAATTTTCCTTATTGAACTAGCTACATCTTTATCTCTGCAACCCAAGCTGCAACTTCCCATCTCATTCACTCTGCATATGGGGAAAATGGAGTTTACTTTCTGTGCATCGCTTTTTTTGTTTTGGAAGGTTTTTATGTCCTTCATGAGTTCTACCTTCTTCTAAGTAAACAGCCTTAAGTAGGTTAATCTATTTGCACAGATAAATTGACTAGGCCTCTGATTGTTATCATTTACTCCAGACTCTCCAAAAGCTCTACATATTTCCTAATCTGTCACATATGAAACATTGGGGTTTTTTTCAGATGAGACGTACTATTATAGTGCTTAGCAGAAAGATTATTTTAGATGTTTTTCTGTACACCTGTCCTGTCCTAAATTTTTTGGTTGTACATCCCAGGATAATGTTGTTTGGACAGTAACTTGACATTTATGTTTCATCTTCACCTTGTGATTTCTTGAGCACTTTCTAGGCAGCCCCTACCAGAACAGTTGCTTCAAAACCTGTGAATTCATTGTTCTTATGAGTTTATACATTTTGATTTACACTTTTTTTTTTTTCCCTAGATGATTGCTCCAGTTTGCCAGGAAAATTTCAATTTCTGCATCTTCCAATATGTTGCAGTCCCAATGAGTAGATGTGATCTGCAATTTAATATGGAGCACTCTTTTCCATCATTATATTGTTAATGATAACAGCAACTAGAAGTAGGCATAGAATAAGCATTTTGGGATTCAGCAAAATTGACTTAGTGAATCCTTCCTACCTAATTAGTTATTACTGGCAATTATTACTCGCTCTCTATCAATGGGAAAACCTACTTATGTTGTATGAAGATTATAAAATCTACAGTTAGATTTCTATAACAAAATTTGTTCTTCACTGATCCCATTGGCAGCCATTCATCTCCTTCTTACCTGTCAGTGGCTTAAAAAATGTGAATATTCCAGAATATTTTCTTGTCATAAAGTTTTACTTTTTTTTTTTTTCTTATTTTATTCTGTGTACAACATTGCCTTTATCCCAGACATTTTACAGCCTAGGTAAAATAAGTCTAGGGGTTTCTTTACTTCAAATATATTCATAAATAAAGTATCACTTAACTTTCAGTCTATTGAGCTACATGAAGTTTGAGGCTATTCAAGATTCTAAATTGTGATAGGATTAGAAGACTCTTTCAGACCAAAATTTCATTAAAGTGGATGAAATTAATGATTAGTGATCAATTCTCAGTGTGGACAAGAGTCCCTCTCAGTGTGGAAAAGAGTCACACTGAGCAATTCTGGGTTGAAAATGTCCAGCAGCTTCAAATAGAGATTAGAAAAATTAGTAGACAACATCTCCAGGAATACATATTAAAATGCATGTTTAGAGATGTATGCTTTAATACCTCTAAAGCAATGACTATGGATGCTGGAGCAGAGAAAGGACTACAGAAATTACCTACCACATAGGACTACAAAGGACCCACTCCTGTGATCTATAAAGTGAATCTAAGGAATTGTTTGTTGTTGAAGAAAAGTAAAATAATTTACCAGATTGTTAGGTTTTGCCAAATACTCTGTTTAGGATTTTTTTTTTTTTTTTTTAAAGTTATTGACTCAAAGAATAAAAATACTTCTATTGCATGCAAATGCAAGCCTATGACAAAAAGAAACCAAACTAACCTGAAGTTCTAGCAATTAGTTTTTTTCTCCCAACAGCCTTTGATACTATTCATAGTAATATAATGTCTGTAACTGTCATACCAGTTGAAAAACTGTCCAAGACTAAAGATCAGTGTTAAAAAGAAATCATGCTACTGTTGTACCATAGAGATTTTGAGTATCACTATACTGTGCATTTATGAAATGCTGCTGGAGGAAAGTGCCTCCTGGAGTAACAATGAGACAAGTCTGTATCTGTTTTCCAGCAAAGCCACACAATCTTGTTTCCCTGCTTTCAAAATTTCTAGGAAGGCTTCAGACTTGACTGAAAGGCATTTGGCGTCAGTGAAAACTAAACAAAGTGGGAGGTAATAGAGATTGACAGAAGGAATTGTCTAAGATTTTTGATAAGTCTGCAAGAGCTGTCTCATTTAACGGAGTTTGTTAGCATCTTAACTAAAGGGTTTACTTCTGGCCGCCTGAAGCAGATCAAGTACTGTTACTGATTTTTCATATTGTACAATGGAAAGAAACATTTTTCATCCGATGCTGACCATTGGGTTATGATCTACCATACTAGAGGAAAATCCCTGCACAGGAATACTCTGGTTTATTGAGGAGTATTCAGAAGTTACATTAGTGTAAGAGCCATTAAAATGAAATAGACTCTTGATCATTTTGTACTCACACAAAACTTTGGATGTTGAACTTCATCTCAATACCTAGTTTTGTACAAACTCAGATGGCACTTCCTTCTATCAGATTCTGGGTCACCTCTGCTTCAGCTATGTGTGGAGTTAATGGACATCACCTGCTTGGAGATCTGTATCTCAATAGGAGGCTGTTTTAGAGTTCTGAAGAGTTCATAGTTTCTAAAAATACCTCCCAAACTAAACTAGATAAAATAAGATTATTGCAAAGAACTAAAAATTATCTTCTCTGGAGTTAAAAGGTTTAGATATTCAACTGGCATTAGTGAAAGGTAGTTCAAGTCTGTTTCCCCAAATGTTACTCTAGGAAGTGTAGTAGGTTTCTTTCTTTCTTTCATACTTTTACCACTCCATTGGTACCACCCAGGAGTGGTAAAAGTATGAAAGAAATGACAACAAAATATTTTATTCTGCTTAATAGAGCTAAACTGGTCTTCAAAAACATCATTCCCTGATTTTTTTTATGTTAAATTAAAAAAACCTGTCAAATTGTTTCCAGTATGCATTCTTGTATGTATCTTATTTTATGCAAAACATATAATGAAACCTTTAATTGAGTTATTTTCATCACACCTATGTTTTCTGCTGTTCATATCTAATTTTACCACATACTCCAACTGAGAACAAAAAGAACATCATTCAGGCTTTCACAAAAGTAGGTGAAAAGTACTTAAAAGTTCAATGATTATATCAAGACAACAGCCAGTGTCACGAATATGAGGTATTTTTAGCAAAAAACGGGAAATACTGATTTACAAACAAGTGCATTGAATGTATTCTGCATACAAAATTTCCAGTCCTAAACCCATAGTAATTTGCATCTACAATTCTTATTGTTTGAGCTGATTGACCCCTAGCACAGAGTCTTAAAACAACAGCAAATTTGTATTTGACCTAGATTTATTAAATATTTATAAGTTCATAAAGTTCAGCACTTTGAAAACAAGAATTCTCTTTCATTGACATTTCTTTTCATGTTTGTTAGATTTTATTGCTGTCAGCTATGGCTAACCATCTTGTATGAGGAAGCACACAGGACTTAGAATAAGATGTCCAGCATTAACCTTTTTACCTAATAAAACATCAGTACAGCTCAATTGCTCACGGCTTTGTCCTCAGTTATTTAATTTGCTTTCTATCTTCACTCAAGAGAAAGGATGGCAGCATTTTCTGTCACTGACTATCGAGTAATTCACCTCAGCCTGTAAGGGATTAAGAGGTAAGGCAGTTTCTTAAGTCTTAAACTTTCAATCTCTTCCTATGAATAAGTGCTGACAACACAGCTTTCACATACCCATTTTCATTTCATGATCAAAGCTGCATTTTCAATGGTTAAGAAAAATGCATCTCTACACACATCATTTCAAGATTAAGTTCTTAATAATCAAAAAATAAAAAGAAAAATTAGGAGTACAATTTACAGCCATGTTGCCAATATACTAAAAGGCCCTTAAGCCAACATCTTCTCAAAAACTGTGCAGCCTTGGAGAAATACACCAGCAGAACTCCTCCAAAAACAATGCCCTTGTTCTGGGCACTGTTCAAGCACACACATTCCTGTTTCAAAGAGCTTACAGTTTAATTTGAAGGAAGAAAATTGAACAGCAACAAAAGAGACCAATGGAGACCAATAAATTAAGCTCAAGGAGCTATTGAAGACAAGGTAAAAAACAGAAATGAAGCATGGAGTAATTTCTTCCTTAGGAAGCTAATAAAGTAAATTTGCTGCTGTCCCATGGAAGCACCTATCAATACACATTTCTCCTTTTATTTTTCTAAAACCTTTATGTTTTCCACTTGTAAATGACAGAGCCATGTATACACTGTGATGGTCTTATAATAGTGGTTCATCTAGTTGAATGAAAAGTGACCTACATTGCCTTGAAGGAGCAGCAAGAAACCTTTTATACCAGCCAACTCTGCATCCAATGCATTCAGCCACAGTTACTGTTTACCAGCGACAATTTCCTTTCAGTTACATGCAGAGCTTTGGTGAACCTACCTCATTTCCACACCATTAACTTCCAAATTTTTTTTTTCTCACTGTCACTCACCATGATTTCTTCTGTGTTTTTCTGTCAAATCTAATAGCTTTTCTAGCAGTCTCGCTCTATCTCAGAACAAACCAGACCTTGCTTCTTCTAAATAGTCTTTCTCTCACTTGCATCTGTCTGTCTGAGTAGTTCAGGCAGTATCTTGAAAATTGCTTACCATTATTATTCTACATTCACCCCAGAAGTCTGAAGTGTTCCATGATTCCAGGTGTGGTAGGCAGAGCCAATTTAACTGGGTTATTTAAAGAAGGAAGACAAAACACTTCACTTGCACAGGCAGTAGTATTATTGTGCCAAACACCAAGCAGTTCAAGGCTGGCAGTGCTCTGAAGCATGGGACTTTATTTTCTGTAAATAGGATTAGCAAATTGAAATATGTATTCTAGCTTCATATAGCAGGATTATCATCAAACACATGCATTTCTGTGTTTCTTTTAGCTCTATTTTCAGATGAATACTGATAGCTTTTGTTAACCTCCTCTGTGGAAAAAAAGCACATTTTCTAAGATGTTTAGCCTGTTAAGATTGCAGATTTAGACTATAAATTTTAGATCATCTCTTTAGTAAGAATAATAGAAATATCTGTAATGAATTTCCTACTAGAATATAAAAAGTTGTGTCATAAAATTGTTACAAATAACAGAGCAGCTTAATGCATCAACTATATGGCCACTCCACTGCAAACAGTGCACTTGCAGTTTTAAGGTATCCATTTCATAGAAGTACATTTTTAAAAACAAAAGGAAATACTGTTGCACAAGTTTTTCTTCACGACTCTCAGCAAATTCTGATAGTTAGCTATTTTTGAGAAGCCACTGGAAATGGTAAATCACCTGCTCATGTTAATTCAATGCCAGTTCAAGAACACTGTATTTGTCATCTGAACCTTCACAGTATGTCTCCGAAATAGGCTCATGAAAATTTATTATGTAGCCTCATACTGAAGCAACATAGGAAAAACTTCCCTAAATTTACCAGCCTGAACATGGATTATCTGAGTTGACTCATGATGATAGTTGAAATATCCAGAAACTTTCTTTCCTACTGTCTGTGGGACACACCTCTTATTAAATATATTGGGGAAATAACAACCCAGCTAGAATTTGTTTTTTTCCTCTACAGCAGTCAGAAATAAAGACATCAGATTCTATAGGACATAAATCACATATTTGTATTTTCCAAGAGTAAAGTCAGGACCCTGAATTTTAGGAAAGCTATTCAAGGAGCTAGTCTTGGAAAACTGTCCTCAGGGACAAGGGAAGAGCTGGGAGATCTTCAAGGACATAGAGTGCAAGAGCTCTCAATCCCCAGGTGTAAGAAATCAGGCAAGGAAGGCAAGAGACCAGCAAGGATGAGTTGAGAACAGCTGGTCAAACTAAAAGGCATGAGGTACTGCACAGGTATCATGGGAAGTGCATAGAGACACAGTCAGGTTGCATAGGATGAGGTCAGGAAGTCCAGGTCATGGCTGGAGCTGAACTTGGCAAGTAACACAATGAATAAGAATGGCTTCTGCAGATAAGTCAGCCAGAAAACTGAAACAGGTTGTCCAGAGTGATGGTAGAAGCCCTATCCCTGGAAACATTTAAGGTCAGGTTCAGTGGGGCGCTGAGCAACCTGATCTAGTTAAAGATGTCCCTCCTCACTGAAGGAAGTTTGGACTAGATGACTTCTAAAGATCCCCTCCAACCCAAACTGTTCTATGATTCTATTTAATGATTTACTTAAAAACTAATAAATGTGCAATCCTTTAAAATGCATACATTTCATATACCACATAATGCAACAGTTTCTTCTCCACAACCATTTTACATGAATCACCATTCTGATTTTTCTCCATTCACAAACTTTAGTTGTGTACAGCTGCATAGCAATGAAAATATCAATATATTTTAAAGCAACAGGGTGCTTCCCTGACTACTTCAATATTGCTATGAAAGGATGAAAAAATACTGCAAAACGTAGAATCACAGCATGGTAAGTGTTGAAAGGGCCCTTGAGAAATCATCTAGTCTAAACCCCCTGCCAAAGCAGGTTCACCTACATGAGGTTGCACGTGTCCAGTCAGGTTTTGAAAGTTTCCAGAGAAGGAGAATCCATAACCTCTCTGGGCAACCTGTTCCAGTGCTCCATCACCCTCACAGTAAATAATTTTTTCCTAATGCTTAGCTGGAACTTCCTGTGTTCTGGTTTGTGCCTGTTGTCCCTTGTCCTGTCAGTGGGCACCACTAAAAAGGGACTGGTCCCATTCTCTTGACTCCCATCCTTTAAATAATGAGAAGCATTGATAAGACCCCCTCTCAGTCTTCATTTCTCCAGGCTAAACAGTCTCCCAGTTTTTCCTTGTACAGGATATACTCTGACCCCCTCATCATTTTTGTAGCCATCCATTGAACTCCCTCCAGTATTTCCCTGTCTCTCTTGAACTGGAGAGCCCAGAACTGGAAGCAATACTCCAAATGTGGCCTCAATCAGATAAAAGTTCTTCTGATCTTTCCTCATAATTCGCAAACAAAAGCAAAACATTCCTTTTCAGTACAACTGAAGGATACAATTCTGAAACCGTCAGTTATCAGGCTAGACAATTATTGCCTTCATTTAAGACAATGATAGATTGACAGAACAACTAGAAGTTGCATACTAGAATAATACATGACTTTCTAAGTTACATCACTGTCCAATAATTAAACAGGTGAAAGCAATTTCCAATACTGACCAGTGCTAGGATCTAAAGATCCAGGACAAAAATCCAAGCTGCTAAATTCATTGGTTTAAAGAATTAAAAGACACAGCAAAATAAAAAATAAATAACAATAATAAAAAAGAAATCTAGTTTCAAAGTGATGCAGACATTCACAAAAGAAAACTATTTTCAAAGCTTTCAATTAGAAAATTCTCTGTTGAAGGACTGACAAAATAACACCCTTTCTTTTGGAGGAAAAAATAATAGACATGGGCTTTAGCATATTTAACAGCCACCTAATTTCATATAATCACATCATTTGAAATATCACTACAAACAAAGATGCAGTAAAATACATGCAAATTCTCTTTATTAATTCTCACTTCTGAAATATCTTTTCTCCTCTCTACCCTCCTCCCCATTCTTTCTTCACCCTAGCAATGATTTCTGCCTCTCACAGACTTGATTGCTCCAATGACCTCAATCAAAAGGCAATTATCCAGTGAGGATGGAAGGTAATTATTCCCATCAAGGAGAGATTGAATGCACCTGAATAGACAGCTGCAGTTCTTCCAGGGATTACATTATTACTATAGAAATTTACTCCACTAATTCGTGATGCATGTCAAATTTATGATAAAAAATTGACTTGTTTGCAGGACAACTAGTTTTCCCGTTTCACCTAACACTCACTTTAAGGTAAGAGCAAAAGTGAATTTTAAGTTACTTAAGTATGTAAGTGACAACTGTCAGCATGCAACCATCTGCTCAGGAGTGAATATCACATATAGCCAGGAAAGGGAATTGAAGCTCCAGATATATCTACATTTTACAAATCAGAGACAGATCTAAAAGCATGGATACTTCAGCCCAAGCTTCCCAGAATCCTGCTGTAGGCACAATGGTACAGGGTCAATAAACAGTAGTAAAAAAAAAAAATAATAAAAAAAAATTAAGAAAAGGTAAAACTCAGCAAGAAAATAAGTTAACCTATGTTCCTTCAACCATAGATGGGAAAAAAAAAATAATTTTAGAAGAAAAAAAATCAACTGTAAGTTATTATGAAAGATAGATACTTCAATATTTATAATAATGTCACATTTTTAAAAGAGACTGACAACCCACCTGCTCTGACTACTGAGACTTACAAGTCCTCAGACTTATAAGGTACATCCTAAATGTCGAGCCTTTCTAGAAATTCTAGGTAAGGTCTGCAACCACTGTAGTCATTCTGCATGCTAAAATTCTGCCTTCCTTAGGCAGTTATATGATTGGGAAATGGGTTTCCTAACATAAAAAATCAAATTTCACTATATTTGGATATACCTCTGTAAATTACACAGAAATGATCAGATGCTTCTGAATGGCAGTGGGTGAAACTGGTGCTCCTCAAGGCTGCTGTTTGCCCTGAATTAAAGGTCACCGTTTGTCTTAGCAATGCTTACCTCCTAAAAGGCATAAGGCACAGAAGGCTGAATCAAAATGGATTTTACTCACTAACTGAACTATAAGGAATTTTAATGGACAATCAGCCAATAAACATGTAGTTACACTTTATTAGAGCTTATTTTTCTGCATAGGCTACATCTGTAAATCTTGCATTTTAATGCAGGCAAAATATGTAAAACTTACCATTCTAATGCTAATAAATATTCATAAATCTCAGCACTAGGGTCATACAATGTAGTGTTAATTACGTACGTACATGGCATATTTAATTTAGAAATAGGGATTCTTCTATTGTAATATTACATCCCTTCATTCTTGGAAATATACTATATAATTCCATTGATTTTCTGAATGGGAAAAAAAGGATGAGAACAGAAGTGGACAAGTATTTCTCCAACCTATTTTAAACCCTGTCTTTTTGCTTTGCAACATAAAACACAAGATGAATTTCTAGCCTCCAAATGATAGCTGTTCAGTTCTAATGGCTTTGCTCTTGTAACACACGTTTTTCTGCTTTCTTTTTTTTTTGTTCATTGTACATTACATTAAGTTTAAAGTACAGTCAAAGTTCACTTCTTTAAACCTACTTTACCACTGACTAAACATACAAGTCTGGTTTGGCTTCACTTCTTTTTTATTACTGCTTGTAGCTGTGTGGTGGTCTCTATCCTGAAATTCTCAGTGATCACTGTCAGTTCATACATAAAATAACTTTTCTTTTTCCATGAAGATAATAGCAGATACATGCTCTAGAGATTGGAATGCCTACTGAGAGATCCAGGCCCTTATGGGTATTTCAGAGAACATGGGGGAACTGAACACTTAAGGAGGCCAAGTGGCCAAGTTTCTGGATTTGCCTTACTCTTTAGTGAAGAACATGTTATTGGTGGGTTACCTTAAGTTTATTCTTATCTCAATCTAGGTGAAATAAAACTGCAATTAAAAGAAGTTAATCAAAAATGAATGCTGAAAGCGGACACAGTTATTAAAATAAAAAAGAAAAGGAAATCAGTGTTTAATCTTCTTGCACTATGATTAAGTAAAATATGCCTTTAGCTAGCAGATGTGATGTGGACTTCTCCAGCACCTGTGGATTTTACTTTTCCCCATGCTTAGTATCTCAGGTTTTATCCCTGAAAGAAAATCTGGTCTTGATAAGACAGACTTGGGTTCAGATTTCATTTCCATTTTGGAGCCCTCCAGTGGGTCTAGAGAGATTTAATCTGTTTTTCTACAATTAGTTTACATCTCTTTCATTCCTGTGATAGTCTGACCATCCAGCTGAATCAAAAAAAGCTTTCTTTCACTTTCTTGGAAATGAAAATTTCTTCATACACCAGATCAGTTCTTATACCTGACAGACAAATTACCCATTCTGTGATCCAGTGAAGATATGACCTCCTCCTGTCTCTTTCTTTGGGTGATTCATGGTGACTTTTTACGTGACACATATTTCAGCTGAAGTCAGGCCTTTGGCTGATAGCAGCAGCACAATAGTTTCTTCCCTTTCCCTTCCTGACAGCATATCCTGATGAGAAGCTTTTGTTTTGGGTTGCATGGAGGGATCTTTTTCCTAATAATCTGCTGGATTATTCAATTGTGAATAAAGTATGATTAAATCTGATGGAAAGGATCTATTAGTTGAACTGTGAACAGAAATTAGACCCATGGCACAAATGCTGTGATGCAATGTGCCTCGCATTCCATCGCATGGAATCTCGCATATCTACATTGATGAATACAGTGCAAACAAATACTGAAATGGGATACATGGTTCATTACTAGCTCTTCACAAAGACACTGGCAGGAGTGTAATTAGCCTTTCTGGCATTACTATGCGCCTGGGAATATCAAACCCCAGCCCCAACATCCCTCCTAGGATGATGTTGTAACACATAGCCTGTTTATTCAAATCCCTACTAAGCTCTTGCAGTTTGCCAGTGAAGATCTCCTCTTTCCTTATCGCTCATAAGCACTGAGGCCAGCTAGTTTGCAATCAGAAGAGTAATAGGAATAGTGGCTGCAGAAAATAACCCCTTTGAGAAATAGTGTAGTAAGAGGTTATCAATTTGAAGCAAACAGACAAATTGTGCCCTGTGCCTCTGGATATATCTGCTCCTTCATCCTGTACTGCATTGATTCACAAAGTTGTATATTCAGTTTGTTTCTGCAGAATAGTAATCGAGGTGTCTTGGGTAATCTAAACAACTCAATTAGTCATAGTCATCCTCTACTAATTATACTTATGGATGAACTCCTTTTGATCCACCAATAAGTTTATTAATAATTCCAGAGCACAACACCCTCCATGCAGAGACTAGCCTTAGGGTAAATCAGAATAAGGTGACTTACAGGAAAGAGTACATTACCTGGCAGTACCAAAAATATCAATTTTATATTGCCAAGAAGTGCTGATAAGAAAATTTTACGGCATGCTGTGATATACAGCTTTAAATTATGGAGTTCCTACTCACAGTATATATGCCTTACAAGAAATTTATGTGCATCTTTAAAGGTTTATACAATTAAATATTCTTTCAAAGATCTATATAAAATGAAGAATACTTTAAAATATAAGCATCTAGAAATCACAGAAGTGCATAAATAATTTAAAATTAGAACATGTTAATATAAAAAGAAATTAATAATAAATCACACTATCAGCAGACAAAGCCCAAATTACCATTTTAAGAGTCCTAGTTTCCTTTCTGATGACTACTAATCACTTTCCATGATAAATGGAAAGAAAAAAAAAAAAAAGAGAAAAACACAACAGCAGGTCAGGTCTACTGAGTTCGTATAAGTTAATAAGAGAAATGTGAACTTTCTACCATGCTATGTATATTAACACATACGTTCTTTTGGGACTGTAATGATAGACTGCTGAAATGCTGCCACTGCTCCACATTCATTGCCTTTCAAATAATAAACAGTGAGGAATGACTGTAAATACCTATTGCAGAAGTGGATGAGAGATGGATGTAATGCACACACCAAGGGGGTATATTTTAAAGGCATTATGTAAAGTAGTATGCAAAAAAAACAATATAAGTAATACCCATACTGCTCAATGCTCTGTTTTGTAGATCAGTACACATTTTAAAGTTCCCATTAATGAAAACTTAGATGATTGCTGCCCAGGAAGGGGATTTCATGCAGGCTTTTTTTAAAAAACAACAAAACAAAAACAAAACAAAACCAAACAACAAAAGACCAATCAATATCTTTTTATAGCTCCATTTCCTGCATTAGAAACTGATAGACTTTATGGAGGAGTATCGTACAAAACCCACACTTCTTAGAAATATACCAATTGCTTGCCAGGGAGACCATCTGTAGAAGATGAATCTTGAAATTCATGCTTTATACTAATTTGTTTTCATTTGCTCTGAAGCTAGCTAGGAAAGCTAAACTACTGAAGCCTCACTTTAGAGCCAGTCCACAGCACACCTGACCATGGCCTGGCAAGTTTCTCTCTTGCCTCATCTTTCTTATCTCTATCATTATCTGCTAATTTGCAAAAATGTACTTTTTTGACCCAGTGTACAAAGTAAGTATTTTATCAAACAGTATTAGAAAAAAATAATGTCACTTCAGAGTTGTGTGGTAATTAAAAAAAACCCAGACATATTTCATGCATACATTATGTATTCAGTGTGACTTACAGAGTTTGTATCCTCTCTGGTTGCATTAATTCTGGTACTGATGTAACTCTTTGCAACCTCATTCCTTGTGTTAACCTTAGGAAAACTTACCTGAAAGTGAGCAGTTTTCTGCAAGTTTAGTGTGCTAAAATGCTTCGGGGAAAGGGCTGAGGAATTGAAAGGGAGGTGGCAGGACTGCACACAAGCAGGGAAGGAGGAGGAATGGCATGTAGCCCAAGGCTGAGCTTCGGCTGCAGGGTTGCCCCAGGCTTCAGTGTCACATTTCTGCAGAAGAGGGGGCACAGGTAGGACAAAAAGCATTTTAATTTTCTCTGGCTGTGTTGAAAATGAATTTAGGACTTAGATGGCTAAAGAGACTTAGATGGCTAATGAACTGATATGTCTCACAGCTGCTAATATTCTCTAGGGTTTCCCTTCCCCCTTACAGCACCCAGATGTGCTTTCTAGTATCCATCTGTTGGACCTTGTTTCTAGCAACTAGAACTGATAAATATGCAGTGATTCCAAAACTACTCCCTGCCAAATAACCTTAGTGTAGAAGAAGTCACCAAAAGTATGGATGTAGGGTATGCTAGATGTCAGTGGCAGAGACAGCTGGTTTACTATATTTGAAAACTCAGCATGCCCTGAGCACAGGGTGACCCACAATGGGGGACATTCAGCCTCAGAAAATGCAGCATTAGGCCATTATAATTCTCACATTTTACAGTAAGGTAAAGAAAATATAATGACTTTAAGACAGATGCATGGATGTAATCTCCCATCACAAAGGTTTTACTCCTATCTTTTATTTTTACTTTCCTCATGTAGAAATCAGGAATAAGTGATGAACTGCCATACCAAAAATTCTGATCCATCACTGTGTACATTTCCATATCCAAAAGACATTCTCCTAAATTGTGAAATGATTGCTGTGGACAGATACAATTATTTAGTGAAAGTGGAAGTTCTACAAATACTGTGATGACACAACTTTTTTTCTCTTGACAATTTTTTTTTTTAAATTACAAAAAAATCCACAGCATATTTGAATCCATATTCAAAGTAAAGATCATATCTTCTCTCTCTCTAAATACCTGCATACTTGGTCTGGTAAATGAATTAAATATTCCACAGGACACGAATAAAAACAGAGAACTATGTAACTGTAGAATTGTGTGCAAACTCACAATATACTTATTTCATACCCATTTCATGTATACCAGATTCTTTAAAGAATGTCAGCTGTAGCCATAATAACACAGAAAAAATACACAAATATTTTCTGGATTGAATGGAATGATGAAAATATAATTAAGTAGCACTAGTCAAAAGACAACTTCTGAAAAGCATATTTGAATATTCTGTGGAAAAACAAACCACAAAACAACAAAACACAGAAAATTAAATCTCTAAAAAAATCGATTTTGTTATACAGGAAGAAAAATTAATAAAGCATATTTATCTACAGCTCTTTGTCCTCAAAGCCATGCATCCACAAACATAGGACCATCAGTTTCTTGCATCATCCCTACCATGTCAGTGTGGGTTAAGAGAAAGCACATTCTGTGTTCAGTCTATCACTATATGTAGTAGCTTGCTCACCAGATGTGTTGAACAGAATGTGGAAAATTCACAATCCACCTACCGACATTTCTCCCAGTACAGCATTTGGAAGTTTTTTTCTCTGCCAAGACTTTTCACTAAATTTTGGTGAACATCAATGTTGAATATTTTTAAAATTTCTCTGGAACAGCCTAATGACTTCTGTTATTACTTAGATGGAAGAGGAAGAATGTCCTCATGAACAAATGACAAAATTTCATAAACCTTATCTCATGTTGAAATTCTCTAAAGAATGGTATGAAGACTCAACATTTTGTCTTTCTACATATTATCATATGTATTCTACATTACTGTCACACCTTTCTACTCTATAATAAAGTTTGTTTGTGATTCCCACCCTTCAATTACATTTGGGAAGAGAAAAAATGAGACTGTTTTTCTTTCCACTGGAGAGAAAACAAAGAGAAGAAAACAAACATCCTATCTGCACTAAGCCTGCTTATCATAAACAGGAATGAACTGGGATAACAGAGAAAAGAAAGGTTCTGTTAAGTAAATCATTTAAGTGATAAATATTAAGGGAAGCCAAATGTGGAGGACTTCAAGACCCAAACTATTTCTCCTTGCTTTGCCAAGCATAGTAATGACCAGAAGCATGCTTACACTGGAATGGCCACTTTTTTACCTCTCTCTTCCATATTTTCCCAAACCTGTCCCTCCTCATCCACTTTGGCACCCATCTTTTCCCACCTTTAGCCCTTCCTTTTGACATCATGTAGGTTTCATTATTTCTACAATACCCTTAAAACTTCCCATAACAAGTTTTATATAATCCTACAAACCTCTCAAATATCCCATAACAAGTCTGCTCTTAAGAGACCCATGACAATCTGGTTCCCTCCCTTTTATCAGTTATGAAGCTCTAGCTAAAGTTCTCCACAGCTATGCCTCACTGATCTATTCAGTGTCATGCAAGCTCTTGGCCTTTAGTTTTGTTTCTATTACGTCCTAATCAATTTTCTGGTTTTAAATGTTTAATTTACTACTTCTCCTGATACAGTTAAGTTGAATTGCCATTAAGCCAGGTATCATGAAAGTCCAGATGTCCTTATATTTAAAGTGTCCACATGGCTTTTTTCATCCACATATCCTTATATTGTTTTCAAAGAAAGAAACATGTTAATGAAGGGATTATGACAACTGCTGTATAGTAGCCTCAAAACAAGAGTCTGACTGCATGTTTATAACCTGACACCCTGGATTATTTTCTAATTTACAATGATCTACTTTTTAAAATAAAAGTATATATTGAAACATTGAATAGATACCTTTGGTTTAGACATTTTTTTTTTTTTTGTCCATGAAAATGTTTTGATACTGATACATTGAGTCTTTTGTTCATCACACCAATGAATATTATCAATATTTCTTTGCTTTTGCCCCTTTACTATCATACTGCTTTATTAACTGTAAAGAAGAACAATAATTATATATTTTTTTTCTTCAGGTGTGAAGAACAGGTTGCTGACCCGTCTGCTGCCCTAATTCATTGCATCACTTCTATTTCTTGTATTAAGGCCGGTCAAGATAGACACCCTAACTTTCTCTATCATGTGTAGGAGGATTAATCTCCATTAGGTCACTACAAAGTAAATAATAAACCCCAACAATTATGAAAATGTCACTTTTTCTAGCAGGACCACATGTCACACCTCTGAAAAATGTCAGTTTCCACAGGCCACAGTGTTGCTATTGATATTGTTTGTATTGTACTGTAAAGGACATAGATTCAGAGTTTAATGATTTTACATTTTCTAGCAGAATGCAATAAAATTTGTCCTTAATGGTGATTTATTAAAAAAAGAAAAGCCTGAGTTTTTAACATGACACCATATTCTGATTTTCTCTGTTGATATTTCACCATCAGTACAAAACATTCATAATATAATACAAACCACAAACTAAACAAAAACAACAGAACCAAAATACTTGATTCCAAGTTCTATAAGGCAAGTTCCTTATTTGTCTTACTTACATCAAAGTTTAGTCATTCTGAACAACGAGTGAAGCCTGAGGAGTATGAATGTCTCCATTTTTTTTAGTGACATGCCTTTGAGGAGTTATGCCTCATCACTTCTCACTAGACAAAATCTTTGAGGGTTTTCAAGGACAGCTCTAAAGAGAGTCAGTTGCAACATTCTAGCCCAAAGTCACGGACTACTATGGGCATGTTTGTGTCCATCATCATCTTTGAATATTTCAAAAATTAAAATAGCTGTATAATTGTGATGTTTGAACTATTTCAATATGAGGCATTACTAGTCTACACTTTAATGATATTGACTTTTACCAGAGATGTCATCTCTAAGTGAAACAAGGGGAAAATTGCCTGCATTCTTATATAGAATTTGATGTAGAGAAACTATCTTAAATTTCCATAGCAATTGTAGAAGTGGAAAAGAGGAAAGGCAATCAAAATCGAGTGGAAAAATATCGAGAGGAAGAATAACAGACAAGGAAACCTAGTTGATGCTGTTGCAATGCATACATACTTATGAAGAAGAAACCTATTCAGAAGATGCTCTAATCTGCAATATGTAATTTCTGAAGTTCCATGGCACTGGTTTACAAACTCAGTGAAAGTAGTTTACAGGAATTTATGCATCATCAATTATTTATACAATCGGATGTATCTTCATTATTTAATTAAAATTCAAACTTCTTATTTCTTCGTAACTTTCTTTAAGTTTCTTTAAATAATTTAGATCTTTGTGTGTTCGGGGGGGGGATGTTCATTCTGGGAAATGTGATGCCTAACAACTAATGCCTCTTACGAATATTTTTCTCTAAGCATTTATGAGATTTTTGAGGAAAACAAACAAACAAGCAAACATATAAAGCCCATCCATTCCCGGGTCAAATTGAATACATCCAAATTAAAGAAATAAAGTAAAATGCAAATTCATAACATAAGCAAAGTCATCTCAAAGTATTATTTACTATTAGTTTTTACAGAACTAAAACTTAGAGACAAGATAATAAAAAAATAATAAAATAATATAGGAATTATCAAGATGCTACATCACGGTAAATGAAAAAATCTTTCTTCAATGTTGAAAATATGTTTTAAATAATTTAAAACATTTTTAGCTTTTTTGGGGGTAAATCTTTATTGGCATCAGTTGTTTCTAATGAAGTAAGTATAATCCTGTATGTTCCACTCAAACATCATGCTACATAGAGAAATAATTATGAAATCGAAATTATTCACCTAAACAATAGTATTTCATTTGTCCTCTCACAGCAGCCCTAACACTGATTTAGCATATTGTTGTGAATACATTCAGCCATTTATGCTACATCCAAACACTTCTGGCTTATATTACACATTGTAAAACAGCAATTGCTAGTAAAGAAAACATGCAGGAGAATAATCAGCTTAGCTTTTTGAGAATATTTTTTTTTCCCTGAATAGTTTGAAAACTCAGAGAATGTTAAGATAATGTGAAAAAAAAATCAATGTAACAGAGTCTCTTTGTATGTACTCATTGTTTAGTAGTGGAAAAAAAAAAAACCCTCTCATAACGTACTGGTTGCAGAAGATTCACTGGCTAATTCTACAGTTTTAAGCATTTTGGTTAACCAGCAATTACTTAACCAAATGCAACTCTGAACTCAAATGAAATCCACCTTTCTGCTATTTCTACAGCATTCAAAATATACTCCAATGCAAATTAAACGAAACGTTGTACTGAAATATTTATTCATGTGTGTTTGTTCTGGCCAGGACTTAAGATTGCTTTTACAGTTCTTTGAAGTATATCAAATATTTATAATTATAAGGATTCTTATTTTGTAAAAATAATCATCATAAATTGACAAGCCTGCTTCTTGCATTTTCTCATGATTTTCATAGTTTCCTGCTATGGCTGACTGCAGGTTTTTCCTCATCTGCCAAATTATTGAGTGACAGCTTTGCTCAAAGCGTTTTTGAATTTAAAACTAATCAATTAAACTTGACTCACTAGGGGTTAAATGGCATTATAATAACTTTTCTTTTTTTCTGAAATTTAACTGTAGCTTGATTTCAAAAGTAATTTGTGCTGGATTAAGGAATGGCACTATTCTTATATATACGATTTTATTAATTAAGAAATCATTAAGGAATTGCTAAATGAAATCCTGCATCATGAGTGGCAAAAAGTCATTTTAGTTTCTAATCACAATCTGTTTAAACTTCTGGGTGCAAAAAGTAGAGGTGATTTATATCTTCTTGTATTTAAACATCATTGAGGAACATTCTACAAACTTCTTTTAGATATGTCTTGTTTCTGATCTTTCAGATATTTCTAGTGGCAAATTAATTCAATTGACTGAAGAGTGGTCATGTTTAATGATTATTATTACTAAATTCATCATTCTCAAGTACTTTAGATTTAAGGAGCTTTTTTTTTAAAGTACTAGAGAAAGCTGCTATTGAGTTGGACACATAATTCAACAAGTTTTTATGACTGCAGCCTGAAAATTAGTAGTAAAATTTAAAGAAATTCAATAGTAGATCTGCCAAACTTACCTAGCTTCTTATTGGATGATTGTCCAGTGCTATCTGACTATTTTAAGGTGTATGAAGATCTGCAGCATGTCTTTGGAAAACTTTGGAATAATCTCTATCAGCAACTAGGCTATCGAAAACATTAAAATACTTCAAATATCTTCAAGCAGAAGAACTTTTTTTGTTCTTTTTTTTTAATCTCTTTTCATTAAAATGGTAATATTAATTAAACATATAATCAATTATAAAATTTTTGACAAAATATTGACCTTTTTCACAAGCAGATACTATCTTTCTGTATGACTGTCAACAGATATATTTTTCTGTAGGTGTTTGCAAGTGCTCCACAGAAACATTTACAGTTGCTTCCTATGAAAGGAAAGAGAATCTAGAATTTAAACAAAGAAGTGGATGTGCACAGACATTTTTTATAAATTTTCATTAAGGAATATTATCACACAAGGCAACAGGCAAAGTATATACCCATAAACTGGAAGACAGGAAAGACTGACAAGGATGAAAACCAATAACTAAAGATTAAGACTGGCAAGATCTTGAATCACTGCTTTTCTCTGCTTACTTCCTTAGGCATTCTCATCAAAGCACATGTGGTAAATTCCTGCTGATGTTGACTCCAATGCTCAGGCAACAAAACTAAAAATTGAAGTGCTATGTTTCAATGAGCATCACAGGTCAGATTTGTGAAGCTCACTCTCATTACTTTTTCTGAGGTGCAATTTATGACTTACTCTCTACACATGATTGGTTTTATCTTATAAATTTTCTGCTAGCACACAGAATATGCTCTTTATCTCCTCTATTCTTTATACAGTTTTATATTTGGCCTATTACTGTTTATGACTAAATTAATCATTAAGTGTTCTGTAGACCTTCTGAACTAAACTTTGTGTCTGTTGACTGGAATTTGCAGTGATCTTTTGTTATCCATTTCAGTCCTAAATTTCTGTGATTTGACTCTTCCTGGTTTAAAATCAAATACTAGCATCGTACTTAATGGTGAAGTAGGACAGGCTGGCCTAGAGCCATAAAAACAAAAGTAGGAAATGTGATAGAAAATGCTGACGTGTAAAGAAAATGTTGTTAGATGGAATTATATTAAAACAATAGTATTTAGTGATGGCATTTCAGCTTCTGTCAGGAAAAAAAAAAACTCCATACTTTTCAGAGTAAGGACAGACTGTATCAGTTTAATATATGTACAATTCTTTTCAGCCATGGGAATGGAAAGAATGACTAGAAAATCCTATTATCTAGCAATATCCCATTAATTTGATATAATGAAGCCAAGTTGTCCCTTATTCTTTTAATATTGTTTCCTGAAGGATGAATTTAAGTATTTCACTTTTTCAGCTGAGGAATTAACATATATGATAAAGGATCAGGGCCAGCACTTGGGAACTGTGTTATTTATGCAGGTCTCTGGAGTCTCCAGAATCATACTTAGGACTCCTGGATATACATCCTTGTTGCCAAGAAATCCTCCGAAAAAGCCTGCCTGAGTACAATTAGTGTTTAAATGAATCTGAACTAACTATTTGACCAGTTGCAGAGAACTAAAATAATATTTGAAGAAATTTCTATTTCTCAAGTGTAAAACATGAAACACAGTGATCTTGAAGCACTTTTTTTTTTTTTTTTTTTAACTACTGTAAGAAAGTCTCCCATTCCATGATTAACTAGATTGGGAAACTGTAATTTCTTAAAGTTATTTAATTTGCACTAGTGCACTGACTGTCCCTTTGGCAATAGCAGTTACATGCTCTTCTAAGGGGTAACCATTACCAATTTCAGGATGGATAGACTGACATGACAATAACAGGATGGAAAGGCTATTTCTTAAACATACTAGTCATGACACACAGCACTATCTAACTCAAATGAAATTTGACTGATTTTTGTGTGCAATTCTTTCAGTTTTAAAAATGGATTAATGATCTAGTTAATACACACTACTGAGAAACATCCTAGTTTAAAGAATAAGCACTCATTAATGATGTTATATCCTACCCTTTCCAGAAATATATATTAAAAAAAAAAAAAAAAAAAAAGTTGGTGAATTTTAAACCTATTGGACTGAACTGGTAACTTGCGAGCACAGTATTTTATAATACTTTGATACCACAACTACTCAAATAGTACAAAAGTACCCTGAAACACTGAATAGTTGATAATGTGAATAAAAAAGAATTTTTTATTACTAGGATGGTTGTCTACTGGGATCCCAAATACATTGAATAACTTCAAAATTAAATCACTACAAGCCAATGTCATAAGCAAAATAATAATAAGAATAATAGTAAAGCAAGCTCTGGTGAGTAAAGTAGTAAGCACTGTGTACATATGTCAGATCTCTTAAAAAACTTGTATTTGAATACTGTGTTTGTAATTCACAGACAGTATCAAGGAGCTGGAGAGGGTTCAGAGAAGTGCTATTATTGTTTTGAAATTCTGGAAATCATGCCTTCCAGGTTAAAATTCAAGTCCTTGTACAAATGGAAATGTTAAAGGCGGCCTGTCCAGGAGTGAACTACACTTAGAATACAGACTAGCCAATGAAGCATTTTATATATTAACAGCACAATATTACAAAATGAAAAGCTGAAAAGTAAAAGTGGAAATTCTTAGTTTGAAGTAAGTACACATTTAATACTCTACGAGACTAAGCACTGGATCAGCTTTAGCCTTTGCACATTGGTCAACAAATGTGTTTTCATTTAAAACTTGATATTTCTTGGTCCTCAAATATTTTTTATAGAGATTTTATAAAGTCTATTGCTTGATTTAGAGAGATCAGGCAGGATAATTGCAATCGTTCCTTTGGAATTACTTAAGAGTATTAGCACACTCTATTACTTAAATGTAGTTCTCATTCATCATTTCTCTGAAACAGTAGAAGGTGCACACTGTATAAGAATAGGATAGTCTCCCTGATGATATTCTACAATATGGAATAAAGATATTGAGGAGGTAAACAGAACAGCTTATCTGCAGTTAATGTTGTTTTCAGTTTACCTTCTTATCAAAATTACACCTGTTCTTACAGCCTCTTTCATTGCACTGAGAGAAAAAAAATCCCTTACATACTCTGCTTAACTGTAATAAATTCTACTAAGCAAACTCCACAACTGTCTGTCTTTAGGTTTTGCTAAGGCTGCTGATTGATAGGCTTCAGGGAGAAATGCAAGTTTAAGAAATTCCAAGCATCATTTAAAAGCTGTTTTTCAATTCTTCCTTTTTTCAGATCCAAGTTAAAAAAACCCTGTAGTTGTCTGTTTTGTGGTTGTAT
This sequence comes from Chloroceryle amazona, assembly GCA_027560015.1. NCBI lineage: Eukaryota > Metazoa > Chordata > Aves > Coraciiformes > Cerylidae > Chloroceryle > Chloroceryle amazona. Next base: position 113,582 of record JANHFX010027856.1, read on the forward strand.
ACATTTCGGAATGCATTCTGTAATTTTTTTAAAAATATTCTTTTTAACATTATAGATTCTTGAAAGAATCATTACTGAGAAAATACAGAGATTCAATAAATTTACATGTTTGGATATACATGTTGCGTATAGCCAGTGTCTCGCATTCATTCAATGTACAGGCAGCACTAAGCTCTGTCTGAAATCCTGCTGTTCCAGGAAGACAATTACTCGAATCAGACAAATATCTAAGGATCTGGTCCATGATATATGTCTGTCATCTCCAAAAACATCTAACATGGAAAAAAACCCCACAAAGACCACAGGCTCCTATTTACAGTGTTTGAACTGCCAGAATTTCTAAAGGGAGATATTAAATTGGCACTTAAACTAATAAATTATTACTATTATACTTGTACGAAACAGTTCCAGATCGGTTTTGAGTATGTCTTAAGTGAAAGATGCAGAAACATCAGGGTAAACCTTGTTGACCTGATTTCTACTTTCATAACCCTTTAGGGACCAGTATATTTTGTTGATACCATCCCCTGAGCCACACTCATTAAAATTATTTGTACCCCTTCATATCTGTACTGCAGGATCACCTCTGGAAAACTGTGTTTTCATCTTCACAAAATAGGTAAAATTATTCATAAAGCTGTGAATAAATACTTTGAAATTACCCATATTTATACTATATTTTCACTTAGCCAGTGAGATCATTGGCTCAGTGACATAAATGCACATATTTCTGCATTAAAAAAATAAAGACCATACTAGTGAAATATGGTGGAATACAGTGCTTCATATTCTAATGTTATATTTGAAGAATTCAAGGTCAGTGACACTGTTTTGAAATTATGGATGTGGATACTTTAGATTGGTGAAAAAAAAGTTTATTCATATCACATTTGAAAATTCTGAGGTATATTGACATTATGAATTATAAGCACTTTAGCATTTATTGTTCTCTTCCTAATTATTGTTAACAACAAAGTTACTTAAAATCTGAACATTTTTATAAGTTTGCCATTGGGACTAAACCCTGAAGTTCTAATTCAGGAAAAAATATTTTTATGACTTTTTTTTTTTCCTCCTAAAACCACAGTTATTTTTATTGCTTCATCTGTGAAAGTTTAACATATTACCTTCAAAAGAATTTTTTTCTTCTTCTTCTTTGATGTTAAATGTTATCAAATACTAAGGAGCAGCATGATGGTTGGGTGATGTTGTATCTTTGCTTTGTTCCATCTCTGGAACATAGACATGGACAAAAATATTTTATCCTAACTAGGTACTGGCTTCCATATAGGAGCATCAAAGTGAAATCTAAATGAAGTCTAGAATCTAATGATTTATTCTAGCCCTTAATTCATCCAAACTCAGCAAATGGTTCCCTTGGTATTTTTTTGCACCAGGAGAAAATAACAAGCTTTGAATTCATATGTGCAAAGGTGAATCAGTACTTGGTGAAATATCCTCAGATCTCTTCAAAGGTCTATAATGTCCAGACACGCCTTCCTTTCCAAATGGTCAAGCCACCATCATCTTAGTACTAATACAGCTTATTCTGTAATGCATTACAATTTAAATGAAGTTTATTATCAATGCCAGTTCAGTTTATACAAAACATTTGACCACCATCATCTTATAGCAGTAATGGTAGTCCAAGGCAATCAGTACAGGGCTCTTTGGTTCTTCATCCCAGGAAATAAAGCTGGAACACGTAGTCCTCAAAGAAAGTGCACAAAATATCTCTGCCAGACCTATCTTTTATAACTGAGATGACTGTCAATTTTTCAACTATTTCAAGACAATCATAATGAAGTACCAGTGCAATCCCTCTCTCTCTCTTTCTCTGAATTCATCTTAATAATAATAATAAAAGAATCATGTGAGGGGTTTACACTGTGTCTTTGAAGTATAATTGCTTTTCTGTTTATTTGATATCTTGGAATAACCTTCACCTTCATCAGCTCTTCCACTTTTGTTGACTGAATTGTGCTAACCCCAGGTGGCACATGAACAATGATGTAAATTAAATTTGACATCTCTATTGACTGAGTCATTGAAAGACAAAAAGCAAGTACCACTCATTTCCTAAATGTTATTTTTGTCTGGAAAAAAATCCACCCTTGTTTTTCTAAAAAATAAAATCACATTCAGAATAAATTCTTCCCTACTATAATAACTGGAATTACAACATACGTGGCTCATGTGCTGCTTACTATTAAAGTGGCTGATTACACTGAATAGACTTCTTTATTGCAATTGCTTATAGCGTATGATCATGCAGACCACAATTTTACATGTTTGTGATAGTGCTATATCCTTTTGTTGTTTTCATGAAGTTTAGACTAAATCATTGATGAGGTATTATTGCTGAAATTAAAAGAAAAGATTGTTCTGCTTGTGCTAAAGCCCAGGCTGTTACAATCACAAAAATCAGAAACCCTAGTACATCTATCTCACGTATCTGGGACTTAAGTTTTGAGTTGTTGTTCAGATGCCACAGGTTCTCTTTTCTCATTGTTCTGAAAACATCTATAAACTTTACCTTTTATAAATCTCTGCATTGTCAGTCCGCACATGGTCAGATCTGTGAGGTCTCAGTAGCAAAATCCTTTGTGAACTCAGCATGTTTAACTTCACATAGCCTACATCCACTACTCATATTGAATCTTGTCTTTGTGGAAAAAGCAGTATTTTTTTCTCCAAATGCTACTTCCAAGGCTAAGGACCATAGTGGAACTTGGCACAAAACAAATAAGGAAGACAACTTTGTTTTTCTTTGAAAACAAAGAAGAAACAACTTTCTGAAATACGGAAAGAACAGGAAAAAGAGAGAAAAATAAAACCTGAAACCAAAACAGAGAATGGAGCAAAGGGGAAAATACAAGTAACAGAAAGAGTTGAAAAAAACCCACATTTCTCATGGCCTGTCAAAACTTCTTCAAAATCAGTGAATTACAAAGCTTCCCTAGAGGTAAGCACAAAACAAATAATTGCTTTCCAATGTCTCTCACTTCCATGCATCCCTTGGCAAAGTACTTTTGAAAATCCCAGTCTGAATATCAAGATTAACAGAAAATTTACAGATAATAGGAAATTACTGACAAAGAATACTCAAAGTCAAAATCTCTGACTAAATAAAAACAATGCCCTTCACTCTTGTCCTGCCCCTTGACAGTCAACCAAAAATGCATCACAAATATGGCAAGCTGTAAACAAAACACTGAAAATGTAAAACATGCCAGCTTATATGGAACCTGAAATCACCCTGGCATTCTGACACAGCTTTGAATATACGATCACATAGTATTTCCCACAGGATCCATACCTCATTTAGGTACCATGTACTGGAAACAGACAGGATTATATGTTTCAAACAGCTGAAGGTCAATTTGTAGCGGCCCTAAATGTTGACAATCGAAACTTAAATCAGTGGGAGCTCTGCTCTCAGTTAAAGTTCTGTGAAAGTGCTGAGAATACTGGAAAAAAAATCAGCCTCTTAGCTTCTTGGGTAAGGCATAAAAAATGTTTCCACTTCTGGAGATGCTGCCTGTCATTTGCGAGCAAGTTCTCTAGTGAACTGGGGATAATATAACGTCACCTCAGAAAACCACTGTAAGGATAAATGTATTGACAGCCTGGAAGATTGAAAATATCCTGAATGAAGACTTCAGAATAAAGCTCTATGGAAACTAATAATACTCTGCTTAATAAAGATTTGCGTGGTATAGAACAGGCAGGTTTAGATAGGACTGGTACAGAACAGGTAGAAAAATTTCCACAAATAATGAAAATCAATACAATTTTTTTTAACAAACCACTACATGCCTATTTCAGCACTGAATAGAAATGACTGCAGTTAACCATCCTGGACACAGATATAAACAATTTCATTAGTCACCTTCTGTTTATATGATAACCTCCTGCAGACCTACAGACTGGGGGAAGAGTGGCTGGGGAGAGGCCAGGCAGAGAGGGACCTCTGAGTACTGGTTGACAACCAGTTGAACATGAGTCAGCAGTGTGCCCAGGTGGCATGGAAGGCCAATGGCATCCCGGCTTCTATCAGGAATAGTGTGTCCAGCAGGTCTAGGGATTTAATTCTGCCCCTGTACTGAGCACTGGTGAGGCCTCACCTCGAGTACTGTGTGCAGTTCTGGACCCTCACTTCAAGAAAGATATTGAGGTGCTGGAGCGGGTCCAGAGGAGAGCGACGAGGCTGGGGAAGGGACTAGAGGGAAAGTCTTATGAGGAGAGGCTGAGGGAGCTGGGCTTGTTTAGCCTGGAGGAGACTCAGGGGGTACCTCATCACTCTACAACTACCTGAAGGAAAGTTGTAGTCAGGTGGGGGTTGGGATCTTCTCCCAGGCAACAAGTGACAGGACATGGCCTGAAAGAGGGCATGGCCTGAAACTCCATCAGGGAAGGTTTAGGTTAGATATCAAGAAGCATATCCTCACAGAGAGGGTGATCAGACATTGGAATGCACTGCCCAGGAAGGTGGTGGAGTCACTGTCTCTGGAGGTGTTTAAGGAAAGGCTGGATGTGGAATGTAGTGCCATGATTTAGCCAATGTGGTGGTGGTGGGACATAGGGTGGACCTGATGATTTCAGAGGTCTTTTCCAGCCTCAATAATCCTGTGATTCTGTGATACATGGTCACTACTCTTTTAGAGCTAAGCTCCAACAGGTTCACATCCTTTTTGTGTTAAGGGCTCCAGAGCTGGATACGGTACTCTGGGTAAGGTCTTGCCAGAGCAGAGTGGATTGGTAGAAACACTTCCATCAACCTGATGGCCATGTTTCATTTGATGAAGTCCAGGATATGGTTGGCCTTTTGGTCTGCAAGTGCACATTGCTGGCTCATGTCCAATTTTACATCTAGCAGTATCCCCAAGTCCTTCTCCACAAGGCTGCTTTCATCCATTCATCATCACCCAGTCTGTACTGATACTGGGGATTGTCTCAGCACAGGTGCAGGACCTTGCACTTGTCCTTGTTGAAATCCATGAGGTTCACATGGATTCACTCAAGCCTGTCAAGGTTCCTCTGGTTGGCATCTCTTCCCTGAAGTGTATCAACTGCACCACTCTGCTATGTGTCTTCTGCAAAACTGCTGAGGGTGTGGGATTCCACAGTAATTCATAAAGATCTTGAGCATTATCAGTCCCAATATGGATTCCTAAGTGACACCACTTGTTACTGATCTGTACTTTGACATTGAGCCATTGACTGTAACTCTTTGGACTGGGACACCCAATCAGTTTCTTATCCATCCAAAAATTGTATCCATGAAACCCATATCTCCAGTTTAGCTATAAGGATGTTATGGGGCACCCTGTCAAAGGTCTTACAGAAGTCAAGATAGATGGTGTCATTTGCTCTTCTCTTGTCCACCAATGCAGTCACTCCACTGTAGAAGGCAACCAGGTTTGTCAAGCATGATTATCCCTTTGTGATGCCAGCTTGACTGTCTCTGATCATATCCCTGTCATCCATCTGTCTTGACATGTCTTCCAGGAGGATCTGTTCCACTATCTTCCCAGACACAGATGTGAGACTGACAGGTTTTTCTTTTTACGCTTTTAAAAAAAGGACATGATATTCTTCCAATCACCAGGGACTTCATCTGACTGCCATGACTTTTCAGATACAGTGTCTTGGCAACTGCATCAGCCAGTTCCCTTGGGGATATGTGGTACATCTCCATCAGGTCCCATGGACATGTGTATGTTCAGGTTCCTCAGTCTGGAACTTTATCTTCTCCACTGATGGTTGGGACTTCGTTCCTCCATTCTCTGCCTTGAGATTCAGGGATGCAAGATAGTTGGGAAGAACAATTGTTGAGGCTAAAATAAAGTGAAGCACCTCAGCCTTTTCCATATCACTCGTCAACAGATATTCTGACTCATTTATCAGAGGGGTACACTTTATTTTGTCTTCCTTTTCTGACTAACATAACTGTAGATGCCCTTCTTAGTATTTCTCATTTCCCTCAGTTTAGCTCCATGTGTGCCTTAGATTTCCTGATCCCATCCCTACACTTCCAGGCAGTATCCCTATGTTTTTCCCAGTATGTATGTCCCTGCATTTGTTGTGTTTGCATTTTTCTCTTGTGTTTCAGTCTGACCAAGAAGTTCTTCCTTGACCATGCTGGTCTTTAGCTTTATCATCATTATGGTCTGAGCAGAGTCCACCTTCCAGAGTGTGTACTGAATGGAATAGTGTCTGTCTACAACAGACATTTTTATTCTCCATTGGGACTAAACCCTGAAGTTCTAATTTAGTGAAAAAAAAACAAACAACCAAAACCAAAAATAAAGCCCAATGTACCAAACTGCCCTGTCAGCACCAAGTAGCATCTCAGATACAGAGATGAAAGCATTAGAACACAAAATAGGTATTTATAATCTTGCACAAAACCAGTCATCCATTGACAGTAATATGAAATTCAAATGTCTGTGTTTTGTTTCTGGGGAAATGAGAGTTATTTTCAACTTGTATGTGCCCTAAATACAAAATAAATCATCTAATTTTACAACAAAGCCAGTAAGAATTTTAAAGAAGCTGAAACTTAGGCTGTCTTTCAATGTCATTTTTGCCAAGCATATATATGCAAATAAAGATCCTGAGAAATCTTCTCTAGTTTTGTTTAGCATTGGCAATAAAAGAGACATCAGACTAATTTGAAATGGTGTACCACAGTTTTTAAACTGTTTCCCAGTACTTCTAATGCAAGGTCTGCAGGTTGTCTATTCTCTAAGTCATAACACAGAATCATAGAACTATAGAATCATACTGGTTAGAAGAGACCTTCAAGATCACCAAGTCCAACTGTTAAGCCAGAACTGCCAGGTAACCACTAAAGCATGTCCTTCAGGATCACATCCACATGTCTTTTAAAGACATTCAGGGATGGTGACTTCATCACTTCCCTGGGCAAACTGTTCCAGTTATTTACAACCTTTCAATGAAGAAATTTGTCCTAATATCCAATCTAAACCTTACCTGGTGCAACCTGAGGCTATTTCATTTTGTTCTGTTGTTTGCAACATGGGAGAACAGATTGAGACAACCTCCTTTCAGGCAGTTGTAGAGAGCAATAAGGTCTCCCCTGACTGTCCTTTTCTCCAGGGTAAATAACCCCAGTTTCCTCAGCTGCTCTTCATACGACTTGCACTCTAGGCCCTTCTGCTTCATTCCCCTTCTTTGGACATGCACCAGCACCTTAATGTCCTTCTTATAGTGAGGGGCCCAAAACTGAACACAGTATTTGAGGTGCAGCCTCACCAGTGCCAAGTACAGGGGGACAATCACTTCCCTAGTCCTACTGGACACACTATTACTGATACATGCTAGGATGATGGCCTAAACAGATCAAAATCTGCCCTCCAGAAGCCCAGGATGGCAGCTCTACTGATCCCCCTCCTTACTTCCCCAAGAATTAAAAATTCTATCATTTGATCATCACTATGCCCAAGACAGCCTTCAAACCTTCACATCACCCACAAGTCCTTCTCTGTGAACAATAGGTCTTTTTATCATAGCCTGTACATAGGAAGGGCAGCACTAACTTCAATTAAGCTAAAAAATGAAAACTCCTGAGCACTGAAATAGATTGTTCAACTCCTCAAATTAATTTTGCCTACTTTGATGGTCTGAGAAATATGAAAAACAAAAAGCTAAAAATTCCTCCAGGCCTCTGCCAGTTCTGGCCCAATAAAGAAAAAAAAAAAACAACCAAACTTCTCGAGATTAAAGCAAACTGTCAGACTTTTAGCACTACTTAAAACATCTAAAAGTGCAGTAGAGGGAAGGAGGATGGGATATTGACAAAGAGCCTTGTAAAGTTTTTGGCAGGCATTATAATGAAGAAGTGAGTATACAGAGCCAGTAGCTTTCCACACTCTCCATCTGGTAGCCAAAGCAGAGAGATTCCTTTCTACGAAGAGGCCTCCCCTTAATTTTCACATGATTTTCTCATATTTTTTTTCACACTTCTCTAGTTGTAATTTGATCATTTGCATCATCTGTTAAAGTGGGCAGAATGGCAACAACTGCTGATCATGAACTTCCATGTGGCATCAGTCAGCTATTACTTGCACAGACAAAATAAGCTAAAATAATTTTTTCAAACTATGACTGTTAATTTGGTTAGCAGTTCATTTCAGCTGAATGCTTAACAGACTATGAAGTTTTAAAAATAATTTATGGGATTTTTTGATGCTGACTCAAACACTATAGATCATAACTATTCCATTTTTGTGTCAAGGTAATAAAAACTTTGAAATGCATTATTAGAATTGTAAATGTTGCATTAATATATTTATGCTTTATAAACACATATTAAAGACTGCTTATTCAAGTTCCATCAGTGAAAGAGAATTATCAAATAAATGAGAATTAAAATGTCTCTTCAGCAAAGATCTACACAGAAGACACCCTAATATAAAATTACATTTATATTAACTTTATATCAATGAAGTTCCATTAACTTTCATGGATTTCTCTGAAATCTTTGCATTTTCAGAGGAAAGGATAACAAATCCGAGTCTAGCCAAAAAAAACAAGTATATGACAATCATCTGACATAAAGTTCCAGTGACTCCAACTTCATGCGTTTTCATTTGAGACAATGTCAAAAATGCCACTGGCAGCACACTACAGAAATGTCAAGGCAGAGTGAAGAACCAACATTTCTTCCTGCTTCACTAGATCTAGTAAATTATATGTTTATCTGCTCATATACACAGTCTTGCTCTGTAACTGGAACTAAATATTTGCAAGTACTCCTTGACTTGCTTTGTGCATGCCTTTTCAAGAAGAGTCACTTTGAGAGCTAAATTTGAAAACTTCTCAATATGAGGAAAGCTTCATTTAATTGCACAGATGTTATACCTTGAACTGGAACTTGTTATGTTCATATTTTTGGGATTTGTGAAGAATTGAGGTAGGGAGGACAGGACTGGCAAAGGAATCCACTGTCTGTGTATTCATCTAATCGCAAATTTTAAGTAAATGGCAACTACAAACCTGAAAGCTCAAGTTGCAACCTATATGCAATTTTCAACAGATATATTTGCTATGAAGAATAAAAGTTTTGTTAAACTAATCAAGTTGTTTTCCACAGTACAGGACTTAATAAAAATTTAGGGCATTCATTGTCTATCAAAGTTAAGTTTACTTTCTTATATGCCATACTTTCAGATTATGTCATTCTGGAAGTTATGTATTTCTCTTAAAAACATCTTATGCCATTCTTTAGTGTTTCTACAGTGCTGCAAAGATTATATTTAATTTAAAATAACAGAACTAACCATTCATTTAAATATTAATTTTTATATAAGCACTATAAAGATATTTACTTGGATAATTATTAAACATTCCGGATTCAGATGGCGTTTGATAATATTTCCACTGACTGACCAGCTAGGTGTTCTGCTATTTAAAAAGATAGAATTCAGGTAATTTATCTTCTGAAAGTGGTTATGTATCCTGTGATTAAATCCTTAAAACAAATTTCTGAAGTAGATAATTAACACTAGTCAAGTAATTTTAAAATGTTTCCTACATAGGGCCCCCAAAATGCTAATTCCCTTGATTTTCTTTATATTTTTTTCAGTGAACATATTAAGTATTGCTCTGAATTGTATCTGTCAATTTTATGACATGATAGCTTTCAAACATTTTGTTATTTACAAATACAGAACCTCTGCTATTTTGTCACTTATCAGCACTGTGTAATAATTTTGCCCTCCCCATCTCCCTCTTCTCCACCCTCCCCCCAAATATTATGCAAAATGTGTTCAGAACAAGAAATGCTTAGAGAATTTTTTTTCTTTCAATGAGATATTTTGACACAAAAATCTTTTCTCATCAAAGATAAAAAGCACCTTGTCAGTCACTTCTAATTACAGCCTCAATTCTGTCAGTACAGAAAGATGACAATTCCCTGCGGTGATGTCATACATTGACATTGGACTTTGTCTACCCTCGTGTTTGCCAAAATCAGTGTCAGCACTGATATACAATAATAAAGGGAATTTATTAGTGTTAATTGTGTTTAAAGTCAAGAAAAGGGCATTATGCTTTCTGATATCAATAGTTGCTGAATCATCTTTAAAAACAATGGGAATATCTTCATTTCATATTCCTATGCTGAGATGATAAGAACTTAAACTGCAATAACAGAGATTACACACTCCAAGAATCAATTTGAGAGATGTAAATTGATTAAAGATTAAAATGAACTATTTAGTGTTCTGCAATTAGTATTAACATCGAGGCTAAAACTACCAGTGGGGAAATAGCTGAATCAAAGTACTAACCATGTGAGAATGCAAAGACTTTGGGAAATTCTAATCTTGGCAAAAGAGCATTAGCCAGTCTAATTCAAACTATTGACGCACTTGTATTAGCATAAATCAGGAGAAGAAATAAATAAATTCCCTTCATTAGTTCTACTTAACATAGTGGCTCTTACTAATTTTCTGAAATAAGCCAGAATTTTATTTTGCATCTTATTAAGAATTATTTACAGTTATGAAGATAACCACAATAGTGAGAACCTCCAGCTGAATCTCAGAAGTGTCCAGTGTTGGGGACTCACAACACTGCCCTGGGAACATAATTATAATGGCTGATTGCTCTCACTGTGAAAAATGTTTCTCTTGTGTCCAACTGGAATCTCCCCAGGAGATTTTGCCTTCTTTAATGTCAAGGGATAAAGTTTTCTCAAGAAGAGCATGATATCCTATAATGCTTCTATAATAAACCTTCACTGAGCTAAGAATTGAATTACCTTCTTGAACTAAGAGTATTCTTAGTCTCTGTCCTGATTTCAGCTGGGATAAATATTTTCTTCCTAGTAGCTGCTACAGTGCTGTGTTTTGGATTTGGTATGAGAGTAACATTGATAATACATTGCAGTTTTAGTTGTTGTTAAGTAGTGCTTATCCTAAATCAAGGATTTTTCAGTTTCTCATGATCGGCCAGTGAGGAGGTGCACAGCAAACTGGGAGGGATCATGGCCAGGACAGCTGATCTGAACGGGCCAAAGTGATATTCCCTACAATAGGACAGCATATAAACTGGGGGTAGTTGTCCGGGAGGATCCAATCACTGCAGTGACCAGGGCACTGATTGGGTTTTGTTTCTACTGTTTTCCTTTTCATTTCCTTTTTTATTATTATTTTTTATTTAGTAATCTTTTCATATCTCCATCCATAACTTACTTTTTTTCACGATTCTACTTCCAGCCCACCAGGGATGGGGGGGAGGAGTGAGCAAGCAGCTTAGTTGATAGCTGGAGTTAAACCATGGCCGTCTCTTCTTAGCTATGCATGCTCCTTCTTATAGAAAAATGCCCTTGGGAAAACCTGGTCCCAAAAGGTTATGAAAGCATAACCTTGAAAGAAAAACAAAAGCAAGGCAAAATCAAATGCTTATTGAAAGGTCACAATTTTACTACAGAGTCCCTATGAATTATTATTCTACTATCTAAATATTCTTGTTCCAAGAAGAAAATCAAACTAAAATGTAAAAAATGCATTTAAACTCTTACATGCATGATAATCTCTATGTGAGAGGCACTGAAGATCCTACAATGTAATATACAGATACTCAAAATAACCTGTTTTTTGTATACATGTCTATATGTGGAAAATACTCCGCAGTGTCTGACTTATCATACATACCTCACTTACAAGATGGTTATCAGACTCTAGGAGATGCTTATAATATAATATATAATCGACATAAAATGACAGATTGGTTACTGCTGTTAACATTTCTGTGCAGGACAATTGCATGTAACCCCAGAGTCTTTTAAAAAAAATAAAATTCATAATTAGTATGCTGTAGTTTTATTATATTAGTTTCATAAATGATTCCTTTGGCAAAGATTCAAAGTGAATCTAACTTCCCAGTGCACATGTAAATCTGCAGTGTAGGTGGGTGTCCTTGTCAAATAGTCACCTCTAGGGTGGTAGAGAGTGGGTTGAGATACAGTTATCAATAGTCTCCTGCTGTGAATCTCTTTTGAAATTCACTGCAGTGGTCTCATGCCTACTGTTGGTATTCTGGTGCTTTGAAGCTGTCCAGTTGGCAGCTTCAGTGAAGCAAGTATTACTGATAGCTTCAGGGGCCTCCATGTAGACATCTATTTATCAATAATTAAAATATATGCAGCAGAGTATTTGCTTCTGTAGTCATCTTAGGTTTTATCCTTATTATAGAGGTTAAATGCTACAAAATCAGGCTTATATACAATAAAGAATCAAAGGAATTTTTGTAGAGAGGAAATTTCCAAGTCACCTGTGTCTGGCCTTAGGTGGATTTTCAAGAATTTGACAGAAACAGAAAAAAACCCCAAAATCTAATCATCAGGAAAACCACAAATACCTAGTATTAAAATGTTTAAGCCATATGTTCCAAGTAAACAAGAAACAATTAGAAGATACTTTATTACTCATAGATTTTCCTAATCTGTAACAGTGCCAGTGGGACAATATACATCATTAGGAAGCACTATGAATTTCCTCGCTGATATTTCTGCAGAACAAGGTATCTCTAGACCTAAGCAAAATCAGGAATATTCATAAGGTACACACAGTACCTAAATTAGATTTAATTCTTCACATAGTTATTGAAAATAAAAGGCTGCTTTGTGCCATCCTCTGGAGATACCTTTAGAGATGCTCTGAAACTTCTGTTTGTAATAATGGCTTTGAAATGAGGGGATGGCACAATATGAAGATAACCTTGAATTTCATATTTTAACTTAATAAATAATGAAATAATAAAAACAAACCTTGAGGAAGGTGGAAAAAGAAGGAAGTTTCCACAAACACAGATCCATCTACTCATATCACATACACTTGATGCATGTATAAAGGTAAACCTTTGCTGAGATTCATACAGACTGTAGTATTTGTGAACAAAGAACACCTCAGGCACCATGAATGCTTTCTCTTGGTGCAAATAACAGTGAAAATACCATGAGAGTGATAATGAAGCTTTATTAACTCACAGTACCAATTCTGCTTTGTGAGTGTGAATGCAGTATATTGATCTTTCTAATCTTAGTAAACAAGCAACTCAACTGAGTTACAACATATTTAATTTTAAAAATAAATGCAATTATCACCTTAATTAAAATCTTAAGTTATCCACAGCTTTTATATTCTACAAATGCTAACCAATTGGAAAGCTGTATTAAATAGATTTCTTTCACTTTAAACTTCTAACAAATGCCCATAAGACACTAAATACTAGAACTTATATAAAAGTATCATCATTTTTAATTAATTCTGTTAAAAGAAGACATCCAGAGGAGATGAATATTGCATCTCTACCTCAGCTGTGGAGACAAATGCCATGAAACACGTATCAATTTTACTACTCAAAATAATTAATAATGGCCATGAATTCCATGGTAGATAGTCTCTTGTTGCAGGGGTTAAAAAGCTGGTCAGCACTGATTGTATTACAGGAGATGTAAACCTATCAACTAGAACTAATGCATGACAGTGGATTCCCTATTCCAGCTTCATGAATTGATATCTGGTAACTTCTATCTTTGAAAATCTTCTAAAATGAATGACAAATCAAAGTACAGATTATTCTAGGAAGTAAAATAAGAGTATGGATTACTCTTGGAAGAGAAAGGGACTGAAGGAATAGTTCCTAAGAACTAACCTCTCTCATGAACTCATGCATATATTTTGCTTTCTGAACAAAAACAATTATCTGTGCAATTTAAACACATGACTCTTATCCAGAGTTTTCATAGTATCAAAGCTCTGAAGCCACATCCTTTTGTGTGTCACATAAGAAGAAAACAGGCACACCTCTCACAGTTTCTGCCCAAAATCAAGGTTCTTTAAGGGTTACTTTAGCTAACGCAAGCATGGCAGAGACCATTGCTATGTAGGGCACTCAATAGCCTGTGGAAATGCCAAATTTTTTCCCCTAGTGTAAGGGACCCAAAGGTGACACCACTGCATTTCATCAGGACATAAGTCTTGTCATAGGCTCAGGGTAAAAATTCACGGAGAGATTAGTATTGCAAGGAATCCTCATAGTATCTAAGGACAGAATTCTTTTGAATTCATTCTACAGTGACAATTGGAGAATAGTAATAAAATTAATGTATTACTTATTAAATAACAAATAATAAATTAAAAAAAATGCAAGTGTCATTTTTTTCAAAGAAATCTTCAAATAAAATTTGTCAACAATTTCTTTAAATATCAGGGGTTGTGTAAGAAACAATACAAAATGTTTGGGGACATTAGGGTTGGGAACAGCCTAGGTGATAGTGATCATGATATGGTAGAGTTGAGTATTATACAAGGGGGAAGTAGAGCAGTAAGTAGGATTACAATCATGGACTTCTGCAGGGCTAACTTTGAACTCCTCAAAGATCTTCTTGCAGGAATCCCATGGGCTACGACTCTGAAGGGTAAAGGAGCCCAAGAAAGTTGGTTAATTTTTAAATATCACTTCCTCTGGGCCCAGGATAGATATATTCCATTGAGAAAAAAAGTGCAAAGGCATGCTAGAAGACCTGCATGGATGAGCAAGGAGCTTTTGAAGGAGTTTTCAAGGAAAAGTGAAGTATACAGCTCATGGAAAAAAAGGACTTCTCAGTTGGGAGTATTATAGAGAGGCTCCCCAGTTCAAAGAGACAGGGATCTGTTTGAGAGAGTCCAATGGAGGGCTACAAGGATGATGAAGGGACTGGAACACATGCCTTAGGAGGAAAGGCTGAGACACCTGGGGCTCTTTAGTCTGGAGAGGAAGAGAAGACTGAGAGGGGATTTGATAAATGTTTATAAATATCTGAGGGCTGAGTGTCAAGAGAAAAGGGATATCCTCACTCATGCACTGTGGTAGGACAAGGGGGAATGGATGGAAGCTGGAGCACAAGAGGTTCCACCTTAACATGAGGAGGAACTTCTTTACTGTCAGGGTCACAGAGCACTGGAACGGGTTCCCCAGAGAAGTTGTGGAGTCTACTTCTCTGGAGATTTTCAAAGCCCGCCTGGATGCATTCCTTTGTGACCTGTGCTAGATTGTATGATCCTGCTCTGGCAGGGGGGTTGGACCGGAAGATCTCCAAGGTCCCTTCCAACCACTGACACCCTGTGATACCTGTGAAAATATCTTTCAGAAAGCAAGAGGAATTAAGAATGTGGAATGAAACTTCTTACTCTCTTTTCCTCACTATGATTTCATCTTCTGACAAAATTTAACCGATATCAAATCAAAACCTAATGTTGTTTTACAAAGGTTACTTGTCAGTCATTTCCACAGAATGGCCATTGTTTTACTCTAATGTGTGTAAAACAGAATGTAGGCCACAGTGGGATGAAGTAAAGACACTTTCCACAAAACCAAGTAGAGTCTAAAGGGAAAAGACTGTTAAAATTAAATAAATACTATGAGCATTTGCTTTCCCAGATGCTGTCAAATTAAAAGCTTTTACATAACTCTGCTAATATAGAAAACTCTGGACACATTACTTGCTCTTCAGTGCTCTTAGTGACATTAAATTAATATAATTTTGGTTTATAGTTTAAAACAGGATTACATTAGATGAACGTTAATTAATGTTTTATGCTTTTTAAAAAGGTAATTTTAGACATAAAGACGTTAACATTAGTCACATACAATTATTTTAAAGTCAGCTGAAGCTTTTTAAAGGTGCTATAGGTCTGTATCCGCTAAAAACCTTTGTGGGTGGAGTTTCGTTTTGGTTTTGTTTTATTTTGGTTTTGTTTGTTTGTTTGTTTAGGTGTTTTTTGTTGTTGTTGTTTGTTTGTTTGTTTGTTTGTTTTTAGAAAAAACAATAAATTCCACAAACTCAAAGATGTGTAAATGTACAACCATTTTGTTTCAATCTAGTAAAGCCAGTAGAGTTACCATCTATCTATTATCTGTTGGGGTTTATTTTAAATACAATTAAATTGCCTCTTTGAAAATATAAGAATTTAAATTACAAAATGTACATAGGTTGTTGTATAATAAACTGTATTTGATTTCTTTTTGGATCCAAATATACAAATCCCTTGACAAATACGCTATCCATAGATGCTAAAGGAAGAGTGTACTAAATCAAGTTCAGGAATCAGTTTTTTAACTATTCTTTATAAAAGAAAATATTGTGTAGGTATTTATTACCCTATTCTTGAGCTACACTGAATTACTTTTACAATGTATGGCATGTTTCAGCATTTGACATAAAAAATAATTGCCAACAAAAAAAATAAATAATAAATAAAATGCTATCTCACATCTCAAAGCACAAATGACATTAAATAGAAATTCAATCCCAAAGTAAATATATTTGATTAGCGCAATGACTTAAAGGAATGATTTGTTTCACAAGATGTAGTAAATCTGCCATTTATTCAAATATTGGTAATCACTCTAGTTGAATTGCATAAAGAACATGGAAATTAGATGAAAGATAAACAAATGTAAATTGGTTATCACAAGGTAAATACACTATAATGAATTCTCTATCCTATGTAAGCAGCATCATCCCCAGCAGCCTAATTTTTTCTTAAACCAGTGAATATATATACGTAGATGCTTAAGGATGACTGTAATTCAAAATATTTGCAGAACAGACTTTTAAGCTTCTGTGTATCTGTAAGAGATCTTGTAGCACCCAAATCAGTATCCACTGCTTCTTATTTCTTGCCTATGGTGTTAGGATTTTCTCCACAGTCACTTTCAGCAGGTTCAGAGCCCTCCAACAAACCTGCCAGCACCCTGGTTACTTTCTAGTTTCTTTTCTCCCTTGCAGGTAATAAAAAAGAAGTCTAGTACAGGACTGGCATAAGACAATAATAGGACTGCTCCCATGCAGGGTGTCCACATGCTGCCCTTGCCATAGATGGGAGAGTGGCAATGGGACTACAGGCCCTGTGAATGGATTACCCAACACAGTCCAAGAGCCTCTTTGCCCAAATGCTGACAATCTTAGAGATGAAAATACCAATGACTATTAGATTAAACAGTGAACAGGGGATTTCCAAAAGATTTTGGAAACAAGGAAACGAGCTTGAAAAGAAGTACAAAAAGACCACAGCAGTTTGAGAATGCCAGAGTTGTCCCACTGTCATTGTTATCTCTGCCTAGGACTGGCAAAGTAGCTGCACCATTAAGGGCCACAGGGAGCTGCCTTCAGTCAGGGCAGCACCAGTGCAAGTTGCAAAACAGGACGCACACCTTAGGTGTGTACCCACAGGGGTTTTCTCAGCACAGAGTAGGCTGGTATGAGTACAGGCAAAGTCAGAGTACACAGGCAACTGTGTGAGCATATGCTATTCACACATCTGGGGATTAGTTATAAAAGGGTGTTTAGAAATTTAAAGGGATTTCTTACAGGTTTTTTTATATGTCTAACATTGTGATTTATCTTCTGTATTGTTGATATTGATCCTGAATATACAGTTCATTGGTTGTTTGTTAATTATGTGTCATTAGAAATCAATAAATGAATTGGAAACATTATTTTTAAACCACCACGAGTTGAGCATTTTGTCTATCCAACATTGTTATAGATAGACTTCATGCTCAAAAATTATGTCTTTAAACAAGCCCTAAACATATTGCAGAGAAGCAACATCCAGGAGTCAGAAAAGGGGAATGCATTTGATACCCAAATGTTAAGCAGAAGCTTTCAATGGTGGACTGTATTGTGGTAAGAGAATGAAGGTTGTTGAAACCATGAGATTTCAATAGAAATGGCAAATATATCTATGTATTAGTAGGTATATATCATGTATGGGTCAGAAGGTGACTACAGTCTTGACCGTATAGGTATAGTCCCTTAAAGTAGATGAAGGCTCTAACAGTTAAGCAAGATTCACATTGGGCCAGTTGATTGAGATATGTCAGTTGGGAGTAACTGCTCTTTGAAGAAAAGCCAGATGATGAGAAAATGCTGTAATAATAATAGTAACTGTGAAGTTCTGTTTTGCTAACCATAAGGATGTAATTTCCTTAGCATTTCATACTAAAGAGTAATATGATAAGGTCTGAATGAATAAGATAACCAGCACATACTCTGAAGAATACTATTTCACACTAAATACAGGTTATATTAAGGTTTACAGTTACAACATAAGATCCTGTTATACATTCTCTGCATACCCCATTTTGCAAAATCTTAACAAGATGACTTCTGTAGCATGACAATGTAGAGTGCTGCCAAATTAAGTTTAACATGTAATACTGGGCCAATTCATTCTGACCAGGCATCCCAGGTTCCTTTTATTGACAGACACCCTAAGGATGATTTAGATGTTGGTTGAACTGAATTACATTGTTATTTCTTTCTATTGATTACAAACAGAGGCTCAGCAATGAGGCTTAAAGCCAATGTGCCTTAGGTCTGCAGGAAAGTGTGTGGAAGAAGACTGACTTCTTTTTTTTAGTTTTTAAAAAATAGTACTTTTCACTGTTTCACAAATTACAAGTTTTTGCATAAGCAAAGTTAAAGATAAATAAAGAACTCACGCTCTCTAATTCATGTGTGCATTTCTAACTTTGTACAACTGGAACTAAAAAATGCACGCTCATTTGAAAAAAAGCTTATTCTCACTACATACAACTCACAATGTACATGTTATTGTTTAAATAGACATTACAAAATATGCATCTGTTAATTCAGTTCCTACGATCAGTACAGTTGCATCTATTTTAATATGCAAGTTCCAGATTCTCATTTAAGTGCATATTCATTTTTCTGGAAGACTGAATTTATGTGGGCACTAATTTGTTATGGAAAATGAATGCACTGTGCAAGAAAAACACACATTTCTTCTTCATCAGCCAAATTGTTTTTAAATTTAGCAACATGACTGATTACTTATGTATGACAATTACTGCATTTTCAAACAGAGCCATTTGATACTTACTTATACTGAGGTCTCCAGAATTATTAAGAATTTGTTTTTTACTGTTAAAATCTACAAAGAAAAAGAAGAAATCATACTGATAGATTTCATACAAGCATAAAAATATTAAAGAAAAGCATTTG
Source organism: Chloroceryle amazona (assembly GCA_027560015.1). Classification (NCBI taxonomy): domain Eukaryota; kingdom Metazoa; phylum Chordata; class Aves; order Coraciiformes; family Cerylidae; genus Chloroceryle; species Chloroceryle amazona. The sequence goes on from JANHFX010027856.1 coordinate 132,630, forward strand.
TGTTTAAAATTGAGTCATTCTTCATCCCCAGTTGATGTATTACTCTTTTCATATGTTCACAAACAAGTCTCTAATACAAATTATGATGTACATATTGGAGTTTTAATAATGCTGATGATTTGGTAGAAACTCAGTCAGATAATGATATATCTTCATTTTCTTTTCTATGAAAGGGAAAATAAAAATAAATATAAAACCAATGTTTAAAAATGATTCTTTGGTTGCTCAGTTATATACTGCATAGGAAAAGCAAAGGCAAAAGTGGAAATTCAAGCCTAGTTCCTAATAGTACAATCTAATTCTTGCATAATCCCTTATGTTTCCTGTATCACCGAGATGGTTATTTAGTCAGCAGTTACACTACCACCATCTATGCTATGGATTTTATTTACCTGTTAAAACCAGAGAAATAGACTATGTTGGTCTCTTAGAGTTGTTCAGCTACAACATCTGTCTCACTAGGTTTTGGGTTTCTTTTTTTTTAAGAAAGTGATGCAATTAATATTTTTGGCTGTCCTGTTTCTATTTACTTCTTGCAGTCTGGTCCACATTCTAGTGAATTAAAAGGTTGTAAAGCATAGCATGCCTTCTATTTGCTATATGGCTTGGGAGATTATTTGACTGGAACAGCTGTCTTCATATAGTTTTTATACTGCATCATTGGTGTTCCTGTTGACATGATTTTGTCAGTCACTCCATGAGCCCTGTTGGATTTGTCTTCAGAGAATGAATTGCACATTGCTCAACAGATATTGCTTTAATCTTCTGAGAGTTTTCTGCCATTCTCCCTTTCCTACTCCTCTCCCAAATCCTAAAATATATTTTAGTTATGAACAGGAAATTCTAATTGTATAACTGTAATTTATGTCTGAGGAATTATCTGCCACAGAGAGCAAGAAGGCTCAACTACAAGGAGGAGTTAAATTGTCTGGAAGGAGGAATGCCAGAGTCAGAAGGACCCCTTGCAAGGCAGTGAAGTTTCCTTGGGTGTTGTGATAAAGAAGAGCCACTGTCATGGTTTAGGGCCAGGGCAGCCCCTTAGACCTAACAGACACTCTCTGTTAGCCCCCCTCCCTCCCCAAAGGGGAAGAGAAAAGGAATAAGGGAGAGAGACTTAGTGATTAGAAAAGGAAACTAGAACA